>WSXT02028778.1:15500-28619 GCA_011762715.2 Neuroterus valhalla | reverse complement strand
CAGGGCCTCCGATTCACTTGACACAGTTCTGGAATAGACAAAGGGCGATAGACGGCTCAAATGTTTTCTCTCTCTCTAAATCCCATTTCATAGATCTGCACAGCGTGATCGGTCCATTTCTATATGTCGATGGAAAATATGTTTTGGTGCATAAAAATAATTTTAGAATATAATGTTGCATCCGAAATTCTTAAAAACTAGGTAAGTTAGATAAAACTTTATTATCCATTAGTTTGAATTTACGTTTGCAGTGTTAAATCACTCATCCGTGGGATTTCCTTTAACGCTTGAAAGATTCTTTGGAAATATGTAAAATACTCATGAATTTCCTTGAATTTTTTGGAGCTTCACTTTCTCATGATTTTGACCTTCATCCCCTTTGCCTTTTTTGATATGGGAACTACTGCTCCTCCTTTCCATATCTCTGGCCAACCTCTCCTTTACATAACCTATCGCACATTATCCATACCCATTCTTGTAGTTCATTCCTCCTATATCTCCATGCTTCATTTGGCTTTTCATCCAGACCTGGAGCTCCTGACTCTTTCATTATTCCTTCAACATTGATTATTCCTCCTCTTGTTATGTCCTCTTCTCTTTCCTTTCCCTCTTTTTCTCCCTTCCTAACTTTGTTCTCTACCCCTCCTGGTAGATCCATGAAATACTTTGTTCCTCTCTACCATCACAATATCCTGGTTTAACCTTTTTCCTTCTTTTCTCTCTTTATTTACTACTTTGCAGACCCCCTCTTCTGTTCTAGCCTTCTCCGACTCTTCTTCTAACCTCCTTTTTTCCTCATCTTTTTCTCATCAAATATCTCAGTATATTCCTTCTTTTTTCTTCTATATCCATCTCCACTACTTTTCCCTTTCCTACGTCTCCTTAATTCCTCTCACGCTACCTTCTTTTTCTCTTTACATTCCTCTTCCTATCTATTTTCGTTCTCCCTCCCACTAATTCCTTTTTTGCTAATTCCTTCTAACACTCTTTTTATTTCTCCTATCATTATTTCTATACCTTCATCTCCACCCATTCTTTTATCCTTTAGCTTCTCTTTTGATTGCTTATTTCCTCCTTTTGACCAATTCCCTCTTTCTTGACCTTCTCTGTTACCTCGTCGTCAACTATGACATAGTCAATGACCGTTCCCTTTCTACCTCCCAAACTCGTAAATTCACCTTCCTCATCCTCCTCTATATTTGCGTTCATGATGAACCATGCCGTTTCCTCTAAGCACTTTACGAGTTCTTTTCCTTCCCCATTTATTATATTGTCTTTGGATTTTCTTCTCCATTCTTTTCCCCCATTCCCTTCCTCCTCTATCTTCTGTTTTTGCACTAAAATCTCCTCCTATTACAAGCAAATATAAACTACTATATGTTCCTTTGAGAATTTATATTTTTTCGTAAAAAAATACATTTTTTGGTCTAAAGTGAGACTAATTCAAAAAAGTCATTTTCTGTTTTTCAAGAGTTATTATTGTTATCGAAAATGCAACTATTTGATAAACATTTCTCCTTTTTTGGAATGTTAGAAAATAATTATTTCTGAGATTCATTTATTTAATTGGGATCTTCTCTCATTTGTTGAGGTTTTTTTTTGTTTAAAATGTGTCTTGTAATTGAATTTATATGGTTTTTTTCTTACCTTATATTTGTTGGAAAGTCCTTATTGTACAGAAAATTCAAGTGTTCAATTGTTGGTCCATAAGTTATGTTTTAGATTCAAAATTAACGATTTGGATAAATATTTATATATTTCGTTTAAAATTGATCCCTCTGATAGGAAACTATTTTACTTGGTTCAGTGTTGGACTATTATTGAGTTAGATATTTATCTTCACAGTTCAGTATTTATTAATTTTGATTTGAATCTAATTACTTTTTGAAGTCATCTATCTTCGTTCAAAATCTCACTATTTCATTGGATAGTTGTTCTTTTGAATTCCAAATTCATCTTTTTACTCAAAAATTGTCATCTTGGTTGGGAATACATCTGTTTTTTCCTCATCAATGTTTTTTTCATCTTCTTTTTGTTTCGAAAGTTGACTATTCGGTTAGAAATTCTTCTTTCCTATTGTGATAATTCAACTATTGTGATGATTATTCAACAATTTTCTCGAAGTCTCCTTTTTACGGAAAATCCACTGTGTCTTTTGAAATTGGTTTTAATTTTATTTGTTACATTCCTTATTTAGGGAATAATTTTTTTTTTGCTTGGGAATTTACAATTATGGTTGAATGTTAAACTACTTTGTTCGAAGTTCAAGTTTTTTTTTCGAAGATTCATCATTCCTAATCTCTGAAGATGATTGATGTCTCTCTGGTTTAAAATGAAATTTTTTTGATTCATCATTTTTTTGTTTAACATTCAACGATTTGTTTAGAAAGTCGTTTTTTTTAAAGAAAAATTATCGCTTTCGGTTGTAAATTTATGAACTTGGTGGAGGGCAAAAGAAAAATGGCATTTTTCTGTGTCAAAATAATAATCCCGATTAAAAACTTAACTTATGAAATTGGAAATAAAATTATTCCAACTTCAAATATTTTATTGAAAGTTGATTCTTTCATATCAAAAATCAATCGGTTGCAGTTGAAAATTCAAATACTTCGTTAGGAAATCCGTTCCTCCTATTGAATTCAATTATTTTAGGTTGAGAATTTGAATATTGTTTGGTTGAAATCACAAATTTTTTTATAGAAAATTCGTCTCCTCAAGTTAAAAATCCAACATTTATTAATGATTATTACATAGAAATGAAAAAAGGGAGAATAACTGAAGAAATGTTTTTTTTTTCGATTTTCAATAGATAGATCAAAGGTGTTTATCCAAATTTGTTCGTTCGTTTCTTGGTTATTAGTTTCAATATTTAGAATCAACTTATCCTCAAATTTCAAATTTTTCAATCTTGGGTATCAATTATTATCAAAATTTCTTCTAGAGTTGATCAACTACAATTTTACCTTCACCCATCAATGAACGAGTATCAAATTGCAGAAACTGATTGATTTAATTCTTAAAAAATTAATCTCCTCCTTGGGAAATAAATTTTTACGTAAAAATATATTCCAGCCTTTTCCTTAATATTTCCTTTCACTTCATTATCCTCTGCTTTGACCCTCTAAGGATTCTGCTACACTTTAAAATCTGTAAGAGACTCTTGGACAAACCCATCGAAGCCTCTTTGCTTTGAACCGTGCCCTCGAGGCATGGATAGCTTCAGGAATTCCTTTGAAAATCAACATCCATCTGGAGGGTCCTACACATGATTGTATTAGGATCAACTAGTCCATCGGAAAAGACCTTTATATCGAGAATCGAGGTCATATCTACTCGAAAATCCTTGCTTCGGAAAATTCAGTATTTCCTACAAAATTGATACAGAAATATTTCTTCAATTCAGTATAAAAGAGACGACAATAAAATCCGAGAAAATAAAATATTTGAGATAGAGGATACACGGAACGATACCATTATGCTTATATGTAACCTTCGCTTCCTTTTTCTCCACTTTTTACTAAGGCTTTCCATTCTCTCTTGTCTACACTCCCTTATCCTTCTTCCACTCTTCCAGCGTTAACATCTCTTTTATTTATTATTATATCATTTTCTCTTCCTCGAAAACTTTCTTAAGACTCTCTTGCCATCCTTTTCTCTCTTCTTCTTCTCTCATACAACCATCATATACATGCTTTCATGTCCCCACCACCCATTCACCTACTCTGTACTTGTTCTTTGCATCTTTTTCTCAATAGATTGTTTCCTTTACCTAATTTCTTGGTCTCCATCTCGCTATTCTTGTCCATCTCCTGTTCCTAATCGCCATCCTAGATACATAAGAAATCTTCATCTTATTATTACCTTATACCATTTATTATATCTTGATTCGTCCATCCTCTGCTATCTGCTGTTATTTGAATTCTTTATCTCTTATTTCTAATGCCCTACAGCCTATAGTGCTTTCGATCTCTATCTCACGATCTCTAAAGAACTCTTTTTTCTTCTTTTACACATCGCGTCAATTCTACTATCCTCTTTCTTCCACCTCCTCGTAACACTTCTTCGCTAGCTCTCCTCCATATCCCTTATTCAGTTCTTTTCCAAATCTCTACGCCCTCTTTGATGCCTATGTTCTCAAATTATTCCTCTGAAACTCTTCTCTTACTATCCACTGAAGGCACCACATCATTCGTAGTATGCTTAGAGGACTATAACTTCCCTTATTCCTGTCTGATTCGAGGAAATCATCCTCTTTTCCTCTTCTTATTCCTTTTACGTCTCTGAAACTATTTAAACATATATTATATTGTATGTCATTGGCATCAGCATAACCCCCCTATGATCTTCAGTTATTTCCTCTTTTTCTTTTTCCACTATTGCATACTCTTCTAATTTTTTCCCTTCATATTTCCATAGCTCTTTCGGTAATAATTCTACACTTGCTGCTTGTCCTCTTTCACTGACCCTCTCGCTGTCTCTATTCCTTCCCCTGTGCTGCACTCTTCCACGTCCTTTAGCATTCTCTCTCACCTCCATTCGTTATCCTCTTCTCTGCGTCTCCTAACAAAACCATAAAATATTCTTTCCGTTCGAAGATCCTCTTTACTTTTTCTAATACTATTTTAATCTCTTTATTTGTATTTCCTTCCCCTATTTCCAACGTCTTGACCATTTCTCTTTATTCGTCTATTCCCTCTGCTGACAAACTAACTTTTTCTACTCTTTATTATTTCATTATTTCCTTTGCTGTTCACTATTCGGTAGTTTTTCCTTTCTCTACAATCACAATAATGGAAGATGCTCTGGGTCTATACTCTCCTTCCTTATCACTCTCAATATTCGAGGCCGAAATAAATCATCGCATCTCTTCCAATCTTCTCAGTGACCTCCTCTCCCCCCACCCCCCTACAACCCACCTTGTCTTTTGAGTTCCTATTATTTCCATATCCTTCTCTCTCCCATTTATTTCCTCCTCTATCTCTCGTTTTTGCATCGAAATCGCCCCCTTCGATCAAATTCATACCTCCTGCTTGTCCTCCTGTTAACATTTCCAACACTTTGGTTTTTCTCTCCATATCTTCATATACAATTGACCCTACTATCTTTCAGCTTTCCCTTCCTATCATTATCTCTCCTGTTCATAATCACTCTCTCTTTTCCTTTGAACGATTCTTCTCTTACTTCTTCTCCGCCATATCTTCTCCCTTTTTCTCTACCATTCCTTTACATCCCTTTACCCTTTTCAAATTTTCCTTTCAGATCATGTACCTCCTATCTGTATCCCTTCAGAAGCCTTTTCTTTACTCTTCTCCTCCCCCTTCCTCATGTAACCATGTCTCTATCATCACTACGAATTCTCGTTTCTCCAACTTTTTCCTTTACTCTGTCTCTTTTTTTCCTAAACCAGCTACATGTCAGTAACACATCTTCTATTCCTTCTTCGATTCATGCTTTATAACCATTCTCTTTTGCATTATTACTGATTCTTCTCTCTTCCATTCCTTTCTTACCTCTCTTCCCTATTTCTCACATTTTACTAAGTCTTCCCTAACACCGTCCTAATTCCACCATTGTCTCTATCTTCCATCTCCTTCGCTCAACCAATGTATTTTTTTCTTTTCCTCTTTTCTATTATGCTGTTTTTTTTTAAATTTTGTATTGCATCTGTTTTTTCCCGCAAGTCAAATCATCCTCTATTACCTGCGCACGGCTATATAATAGCGTCTTCTTTGACATCACTTCCCTCTTATGTTGTCTATTCATCAATTTAACCAGCACCATTTTATAGTATTTTACTGTTCCTGTCTTCCCACCCTTTTATTAATGTGCCATCCTTTCTCTCTCGAGTTCCTCTCATCCCTATCCTCTTCTTATCTCTATATTTTCCTCCTCTACATCTCGTTATTACATTGTAGTATCCTCCTGTAATAAAATTCACACTTGTTGCTTGTCCTTTCATCAATTTCCAACTCTTCGGTTTTTTTCTTTATATCTCCAATTGAATATACCCCTACTATTCTTCACCTCTCCTCTCTTGCCATAACCTCCCCTGCCAATAATCCTTCTTTCTGGTACTTTGTACTATTCTCCTATTCCTTCTTCTTTGTCATATCTTTTCCTATCCCCATCAACATTCTTTTCGTCACTCAACCCTCTATATTTCCCTTTTGCATCTTGTAACTGACACCTGATGTATTCTTACTGAAGCGTTCCCTTCACTGGTTCCCACCCCCTCTCATCCAAGCATATCTCAATCATCACTACGACTTCCAAATTGCTCCGACGTTTTCATGAACTCCCTATCCTTTCTTCCTAAACCAGCATTATTTTAGTAACATGTCCTCAATAGTTCTTTTTTTCATCCCTTAACACTCTTTTTCATCTGTTATTACTTATTTTCTTCTCTTTCAATCCTTCCTCATCCCTTCCATCCACTTTTCCCACTTCACTAAGTCTCTTGTTTTTTTATCCTAATCTCATCAAATGCCTTTTATCGGTAGTTAACCCATATATTTCTTCCTTTTCTTTCTTCCTGTTATGCTTTTCTCCTAATTCTTAAACGCATCTGTCTTTTTTTCATGTCCGTCTTTCAAACCTCTGTATTGAGATTTGTATTTTCCCCAACCTACCTCCCGTCTCCTCTAGACTTTTCTTATAATTCCCCTGCTCCTCCAGTTTAGGCCCTAGGTTCTGAATCTGTTCCTTGAGATTCTCTCTGTCTCTTAACCATTCCTCTATATCGCTCATGGTTTCTGCCATTTTTCGACTAATTCCTTGGATTGTCTCTTCCACACTTTCCTTCAGCCTTTTTTTTATTCTTTGCTATCACCTTTATCAACATTTAGCCAATTTTCTCTGAATATTCCCCTTCCATACCAATCATATTATTCACTAGTCAGATCAAAACCTCACAACTTATCCTTCCCACACACTTGGATCTGTCGCACCAGCTTTATTTCCGGAACGCGTAATAACCGCAGCCTTACATTTGTATGCCGGAAGCGGCAGCCAAGCTTTATAATTTTTAATAATTAAAACCAATTTTTTTTTGAATAAGAACCGTTTCTGTATTTTTATTCTTCAATTTTGAATCCCTCATCCAGTTTAAATATTTTCAATTTGAAATTTTTAGGTATTATTAGATTACAAACGATTTCAATGCAGAATCATTCTATTCGAGAAAAAAAAATTTACGAGTTGTATAATTACTACCTTCGCACTGTGGCGGCAGCTTCGCCGCAACGGAAAAATATAAATGACAGTGGCGCCATATATCGGAAATCGGTCGTACCAACTCAGAAACTTTCGTGCTAGAGAATTTTTCAAAAGAGGAAAAGAGGAACGAAAGGATGTCTGCAAACCAACTTATATAAAAAATTCCTTCCAGTAGAACACCAAAACTTTATCCATACTTGAGTGAGTTCAATTTATCTTTCTGTCTTGAAATGAGTAGAAGTGGTACTCCAAGTTGGGAGAATTAGCAGAAGAAGCGGCGAAAGAGGAAAAAATGAAATAAAAAAAAAATAAAAAAAAAAACTATGCGACGGATTGAAAATGCTGGTCACGACGACGGGAACTCGAGGGTATTGTCCGTCGCGTCTCAAAGTCGTTTCTTTCAGCTTTCAGCGGTAAAGAAGAGGAGAAAAATATAGGACGGGATACATAGTGGAGCAAGAGAGCCCTATGATTTGTTGGATAGGTACCACGTCGTACGATGTCTCTTCTTGATGGATTGTTCTCCTTATGTTGCTTTTCACCAATGGAGGTCATACTTCACTTTGCTGCAAACTCTCAAGACTCCCATCAGAATTCCATGGGGTCTTCTCTATAACCGATGACTGGCTGACTTATTTACTCACTAAGCTTTCTATCTCGAGTCGAGGTTCATTTCTGTGAGGACTTCAGTTTAAAGGGTATCATAATTCATTGAGCGTCAATCGTCTCCTTTTTTTCTTTATTCATAATTTATTCAATATAAGCTTTTATGACTACTTTTCCTCATGATCTTCATCACATCCGTTCGTCATTGCTCATTCTGACTTCTCATTTCCTCTATTCAACATCTCTCCTCTCCTCTCCTCTCCTCCCCTCTCCTCCCCTTCCCTTTCTTCTCCCCTTCTCTCCTCCCCTCTACTCTCCACTCCTCTCCACTCCTCCCCTGCAACAAAAAAGTGATAAATGTCATCAAAATTCTTCAAGTACCAAACAAATCATTGAATTTCCATTCAAGTAGTTGAAATTCGAACCAAACAGTTGAATCGCCAACCAAACAGTTCAATTTCCAACACAATAGTGGAATTTCCAACCAAACAGTTGAATATACAATCAAACAGTTGAATTTCCAACCAAACAGTAAAATTTCTAATCAAATAGATGAATTTTTGACCAAACAGTTGGATTTCCAACCAAATATTTGATTTTCCACCGAATAGTTGGATGTTTAACCAAACAATTTAATTCTTAACCAAATAGTGGAATCCCCAAGCAAACAGTTGAATTTCCAACCAAACAGTTGAATTTCTAATCAAATAGTTGAATCTCCAAACAGTTGAATTCCCAACCAAATAGTTGAATTTCCAACCTAAAAGTTGAATTTCCAACCGAATAGTTGAATTCCCAATTCAATTGTTTAGCCTTTGAAGGGCGGATACGAACGATTCAAAACATTGTTGAATTTCCAAATGAAAAGTTTAATTTCCAACCGAACACTTGTTAAAAATGAAAAACAATTTTCGACCATACCAACCAGAGAGTAGGAGTTGGAAACTACAAAGATGAATTTTCATCGAAATAGTTGAATCCGAGTCTAAATAAAAGAATTTCAAACAGGAATTTTTGACAAAATAGTTGAATTTGCAACAGAAAAGTTCAACTTACAAGGAGAAAGACTAATTTCTAACGAAATAGTAAACGATGGAAACAACTAAAATGAATTTCGAACTAAATGGTTGCATTTGCGACTCAAAGAAGTTTCTAACGGAACAGTTGAATCTGAACGAAAAAGTTTGAATTTTGGAATGCATGGATGAATGTTCAACGAAATTGTTGAATTCCAAATCAAAAAGTTCAATTTCCAACAGGATATCATTGTTTATCCAGAATAAATCTTGTCTCTTTATGTTCTAAATTTTCAACAACAGAAAATGGAAATAAACCAAAAGATCAAACTTAGGATCTCCTTGTTGAATTTCCATCAGGAAAATCAATATTTATCAAGAAAAGATTATTTTTCAAACAAAAACGAGAATTCTGAAAGAAAAAATATGAATTTTCGAACATAGAGTTTCATTTGCAATCAAATAGTTACACTTTCAACAAAAAAGTTAAATTGCGAACCTATGAAGATACAATTTTAATTAAATAGTTTAATGAACATTCCTGGAAATTTATGACTTGATAGTTTAGCCGAATCAGTTTGTTCAACAATAAAATGAAATGATAAGTTTGAATCATTCCATGATGAATGAATGTTATCGGCTGGAGAGATAAGTTGTACCAGGAGATACACGAACTGAGTTTCGGATATAGAAAGGATCAAGGTTCGGAAAAAGACCTAGAAGAGAAAGGTACAAAGGAAGTACCTATGATTAAGAGGAAATTGGTAAATAAGCAGGAGAAGAAGAAACTAGAGAGAGAGGCAGATAATGGAGTCAAGAAACGATGTCGAAGATAAGAAAGAGACAGAGTCAAAAAATTCTATAATGAAAAAGAGGGAGGGCCTATACGAAGCAGAAGAAAGTGTTACTTATTCTGAACAAATAGGAGGGATGTTAAGAACAGGAATTGAATTAAGGCTCAAAGATGTAAGGTGAAACGTTCAAAGGAAGAACATGAGGAATATAACGATTTTTTTTTTGGTTACCCGATCATCCCTATAGTTGAGCGCCAGCTAGTCTTCCATTTTTATAAATAGGGAAAAGAAAACTAGCAAAATCTTTGACCTCTGAATTTGAACTCCCCGCTAAAGACCAGACATCTCAATTTTGTATGTATATTATGGTTCGACATATCTATTGGATTATAACAGGAACAGCAGGGTTATGAAACCCGATTCAGACTTGAGGGCCAAGCTCTCACCTGAAACAATATTACTGTACGAGCGCCAATTCCACTTATCGAACATCGGCCATTTTCACTGACCGCGTGGTGGAATTCCCCGCTTTCATCTCATCACCCGATGAATTTAACTTATCGATACCCCCGAAATACTGAATTATCACGAATAAACATCTCAAAAATCAAACGAGTACTTGTGAATCCAGGAATAAATGTAGACGGTCAAACACTGCCGTCGCAGACGCGTATGATTCACCGTACAGGCGGCAAGTCTACCTATCGAACGCTGGCCATTTTCACAGACCGCGTGGTGGATTTTTCAGCTTGTATCTAATCACTGAAGCTACTCACAACTACCTCCTTACTGAAGACAGGCCGGAAAAGCTACAATCACAAGAACGACCCGGTTGAACACTGGTCAGCCACTGCTGACGGTTATTTTTAATTGGCTATCATAGCCCACTCACGACACTTATGTACCGAATACAAAGCATATATATATGGAACACCCCAAGACAAATTGGCGGATAAGACGTGAAAGATTATACAAAGACGTCACCTCGAATGACCCTTCGGCCTCGACAATTTCCTCTACCAAGTGGCATCTCTTTTAATCAAGTCCCAAAAGGCGACGATCCTTCAATATAAAAACGGACTAGTCCTCGTTGAATAGTTTGCCTTGCAACGGTTGAACCAAGAGTATCCGTGAAGAAGACGTTCAGCTTCACGGACTATAGAGAAGTGGTTGTCATGCGCAGATGACCGATTCCGGTTCGCTCAAGAGTCAAGCTTAACGACCCGACCGGCAACGTAGTCTGTGTTGCCGACTACCTGGAAACCGGTATGGCCGCGTTCATACTTGAGTCTTCGTCTCTGACTGTTCTTGACTCCACGGGACTCTCATCCATAGAGCAATCAGAGTTCTCCTCTTATCGGCTGCTATGATGCGTTCGTCGCCACGTGTCGTCTGTAGCAACCTCCCTCATGCTCTACTGCCTGACTGGTGTACTGTCACTCGTGACCGTTGTCGTGTTTCGACCTTATAGCTCATGTGACATAATATTACAAAACAAAAATAGAAGAAATTATAATTAATAAATGTGATGACTACGAGAATGTGCTTTCAGATACCTGGTCGGGCGATTCGGGCAATTCTGCTGAGCGGTTGACGTGAACCCTAACCTCCAACTTCACGTTTGTTGATGTTTTATATCCGTTTTATTGTGACAAGTACTAGGTAATGAGGAGGAATATAACTGTTTGATTTCAATTGCTTTATTGAATTACTAAATGAGAGGAAAAGTTGAATGAATGGCTCGACCCGACTGACTGGTTCTGCTTAAACATAGTTTGTTCACCAATCAATCCCAGTTGCTCGCAGGCAACTAACAAAGTTTTGACTTTTGGCTCAAATTCCCAAAGAAATACTGTTTTACTACTCAAACTCAAGTGAAGAAAATCACGCTCTACTGTATAAGTAGCAAAATGTCACGTTACAGGACACAAGGTGAAGACTGGATAGATCTTGTCAGGATGAAATGGGTATAAGAGCAAGATAATAGTGTGTCTAGTTGAAGAAGAAAAGGTCCTCTTTCGGTGAGGAGAGGAGAAGGGCAAGATAAGCAAGCAGTTGCCAGAATCAAGAGTCAAGGCAGGTGAGAAGAATAAATGTGCAAGAAAGGAGGGATGAGGAGAGAAGAAGGATGCTTGTAACTAAAAAGGTCTGGAAAAGAATAAGAGTAGCAGATATGTTTATATGAAAGATCAGTTTTGGTTCAGGCGATAATGGGCGAGTTAAACACGCGTCTTTGGCTGATGATAATGTCTTCACGGGGAATAGGGGTAAATGAATGAGATGGTTCCGCAAGGGAAGCAAGGCAGGACTTCAGTAGAACAAAAGTATCATGTAAGGGGCACTGAAAGGAGAAGGGGAACGACAAAGACTCTAAATTGGAGCAAAAATTGTCTTATATCGTTGAAGTAGAGCACATGTGAAGATTGAAGAAGAAAGGAAAATGGGTAGTCAATATGTGGGAGAAAACAAAGGATGCAAATTAAAATGATTTAAATTTTTGGACTATATTTTTATAGTCATAAAGATTGGACTCAATTCAAATACTAAAACATCTTCTGCTATTGCTTATTATCCAGAAGATATCATTTCCCTCCCGTTTACCAACTATCATCTCATTCTCAGGAAAGCTGACTCCAAAGGGTCGTGATGGAAGAGATTTTAAAAATGTAATCGTTAAAGACTGCTGCGTAGCGCGTTAATGAAGTCACGTAACTAATTGGAATTTGCAGTATCAACTCCTTAGAGAGTGAGTCTGCCGTTCCTAATGCGGACTTATTCAAGATCGCGCAACTAAGGTTTTCTGCAGCTTGTCGTTTCTGCTTTTAGCACTACATTTTTTAGCTTACTTCCAGAAGAAATGTTGATAACTAGGTGTCTACTTAAATACTAAGCAACCGATCATCGCAGAACTTCTGCGAGTTTATTTTGAACAATGTTTTTCCCTACAATTTCAAAATATTATCTTTATTGAAGCAAGACTAAAAAAGCATAATTTGAAAATTTTCTGGAATTATAACACGGTAAATTCTTCTTTTCCAGCAGCTCCAAGATCTATGTAACTAGCACGTGTTTTTCTTCGAAGGAAAGCTAGAAGAGTAGTTCTAGCTGTGACCAATCACTTTTCTGTAATCAGTTACTTATACCTTTTACTTTTAACGGAAAGCTGAAAAAATAGCTGGGGCTGACGAAACACGTTTCTATTTCCAGTCACAAACGCGTATCTTCCGTAAGGACAACTGCAAGTGTATTTCAAGATGTGACCAATTACGCTTCTGTGACTATTCACAAACACATTTTTTCCTTTCGAGTGTGAGCTAAAAAAAGTCGTTAGAGATGTCACTAACACGCATTCCTCTCGAAGGAGAGCTGGAAGAGTAGTTCCAGATGCGACCAATCACTCTTCTGCGATCAATCACTGACACATATTTTTTTCAATTCAGAGCTCGAAAAGCTATTTGGAACGAGATCAATCACTCATGTGTGACAAG
>WSXT02028778.1:0-15400 GCA_011762715.2 Neuroterus valhalla | reverse complement strand
TGTAACAAGTCACGCTTCTATTTCTAGTCACAAACACGTATTTTAACGTAAGGAGAACTGCAAGTGTAGTTCAAGATATGATTAATCACGCTTCTGTGACTAATCACAAGCACATTTTTTTCTTTCGAGTGCGGTCTAAGAATGTCGTTCGAGATGCGATCAATCAGTCTCTTGTGACCAGTCGCTTGCACATTTCTTCCGGAAGCCAAGCTGGAAAGCTGGTTCAAGCTAGTACCAATCACTTTTCTATTTCCAATCACTAACACGCATTCCTGTCGAAGGAGAGCTGGAAGAGTGGTTCAAGATGTGACCAATCACTCATCTGTGATCCATCACTGACACATATTTTTTTCAATTCAGAGCTCGAAAAGCTATTTGGAACGAGATCAATCACTCATGTGTGACAAGTGGCTAGAACATCTCTTCTTGAAGACGATCTCGTAAACTGGTTCAAGCTGTAACAAGTCACGCTTCTATTTCTAGTCACAAACACGTATTTTAACGTAAGGAGAACTGCAAGTGTAGTTCAAGATGTGATTAATGACGCTTCTGTGACTAATCACAAGCACATTTTTTTCTTTCGAGTGCGGTCTAAGAATGTCGTTCGAGATGTGACCAATCAGTCTCCTATGACCAGTCGCTTGCACTTTTCTTCCTCAAGCCAAGCTGGAAAGCTGGTTCAAGCTAGTACCAATCACTCTTCTATTTCCAATCACTAATACGCATTCCTCTCGAAGAAGAGCTGGAAGAGTGGTTCAAGATGTGACCAATCACTCATCTTTGATCCATCACTGACACATATTTTTTTCAATTCAGAGCTCGAAAAGCTATTTGGAACAAGATCAATCACTCATGTGTGACCAGTGGCTAGAACGCCTCTTCTTGAACCAATCTCGTAAACTGGTTCAAGCTGTAACAAGTCACGCTTCTATTTCCAGTCACAAACACGTATTTTAACGTAAGGAGAACTGCAAGTGTAGTTCAAGATGTGATTAATCACGCTTCTGTGACTAATCACAAGCACATTTTTTTCTTTTGAGTGCGGTCTAAGAATGTCGTTCGAGATGTGATCAATCAGTCTCTTGTGACCAGTCGCTTGCACATTTCTTCCGGAAGCCAAGCTGGAAAGCTGGTTCAAGCTAGTACCAATCACTTTTCTATTTCCAATCACTAACACACATTCCTGTCCTAGGAGAGCTGGAAGAGTAGTTCGAGATGTGACCAATCATTCTTCTATGATCAATCACTGCCACATATTTTTTTCAATTAGGAATGTTGAAAGTGGTTTGGAACAAACCAATCACTCATCTGTGATCAGTAGCTAGAATGTCTCTTCTTGGAGCAAAGCCGTAAATCTGGTTCAAACTGTGACAAGTCACTTTTCTATTTCCAGTCAGAAACACGTATTTTAACGTAAGGAGAACTGCAAGTGTAGTTCAAGATGTGATCAATCACGCTTCTATGACTAATCACAAACACATTTTTTCCTTTCAGGTGCCAACTGAAAAAGTGGTTTGAGATGTGACCAATTAGTCTCCTGTAACCAGTGGCTTGCACTTTTCTTCTCAAAGCCAAGCTAGAAAACTGGTTGGACCTATTAAGAATCACTCTTCTATTCCTAGACCAAATTGACCAAATTTTCTGTCTTTTGCTAGAAGACATATATACAAAATATGTATTGCCTCTTTCCGGAAATATATATAATACTAACAAGGAGTCTTGAATTGTTTATTTAACATCGGAGCTCAAGTCATTTTCTGGTAAAAAATGGAAGTGGAGAGGTGAGGTATAAGGTTATAGAAAGAGCTGGAGGCGGAGGCTGAGAGGAATAAAAGGGGTAGACTTCGAATTTGGAGAGGCAGGATGTGAGGGAACAGAGAGGCTTGGTTGTGGGTTTATGAATCGGGAAACCGGAGGCCGTGCTGTAAACAAGAAGTTAATAGTTCGGAATAAGGGGAGGGTTTTAAAAATGCAGGTGCCTCTGTATAGTCGACAGAAAACTAGAGGATTTAGGACGAAGGAAGAAAATAAATGCGAAGAAAAAAAAGGAAAAGAAGCTTTTCGTAATGTATCAGAAATGAAGGAAGGAAAAAGAATTCCAGAAGAGTGCAAAAGTGAGATATGATAATAATTAGCGAAACTTGAGTAGATAAGAGGAATGGGCGAGTCATGAAAGAAATATTACAAATATTTTTATTACAAAATGGTGCAAAGAATCAATGCAGAGAAAAGTATTGTGACTGTTGTAGACTGACACAGGAGAAAAGGAGAAGAGAAAAGGGCGGAGAATGATAACAAAGGGCAAAGGATAAAGGGGAAGGTTCGATGCTCATAGGAAGTGTTCAGAGGAATAGGCTGGGGAACAGAGGGAAGAGATGTAGGACGAGGACAAGGAAATCTCTATAATTAAATTTGGAACATCGGAAAATAGACAGAGAGAGCAAGAGAATTTAAAACCTTTAGGGAGGGACACGATCGTTTATTTGTGAGGGTAATCCTAAGAGAGATACAGTAGAGGAGATAGAGTTTGTACGTAGAGAAGATACCACAATAAATTGGATTCTGGCACAAGCTGTATGAAGAGAAAAAAGGAGGGGTGAAGGAGACCTTATAAGGGCAGTTTTAGGGAGATGGATTGAGGGAATTCAAAGGAAAAATAGAAAACGAGGTGGTAGCAAAAATGAGAGGGAGAGAAGTCCACACGCTGTAGGAAAAACCTTAAAAGAGAGCAGGAGACGACAGGGTTTCATATTTCTGGAATCAGGGAGCTCAGAGGAGGAGTGAAGATTATGAGAAAGGACGTGCGGATTAGAGAAAAAGAAACGGGAGAAGAGATGAAAGACCTGAGGGAGAAAGTGAAAGGCTTAGAGACAGTGAACATGTTGGTAGGGAAGAAAAAAGATAATATGAAACAGATGGAACATGACATAAGGGTATGGATGAAAAGGACAGATGAAAGGTTCGTAGGGGTAGAGGGTAGGTTAAATATGAGAAAAAGTTATGGAGTGGAAGGAGAGCAGAAACATTCTTGAGACCAGGTAGAGAGCACAATTGAAGATAAGGATAAGGTAGTGACGAGACGTAGTTAAGGATGAAACAACGTAGTTAAGGATGTAGAAGAGTGAGAAGATGGTATAAAAAATAATACGGTGATGGGAGGGCTAAGAGAAGCAGATGAGAATGAAAGGTACTGGAAGCATTGCTTCAGGGAAAAGTGGCCAAACTGAAGCTAGATGGGGAAAGGGGGGAATGAAGTCGTGGTGGTGGTGGAGTTGGAGAACTGGCAGGAGAAATGAGCGATGATGCGAAGTAAAAGCAGGATTGAGGATAAGGAGGTATATATCGATCGCGATATGACGAAGAGGAGTGAAGAGAGAGCGGTAAAGGTAGGATACAAGAAAATAAGAGTAGACTGGTAGAAACGTGGGTAGAGGGTAAGGAGTGGGACAGGACAGAACCAAGGCTACCAATGGTGTTGAGGTGGAGGCTCCGAAAGGCGGTCAGGCGGAGAGTACACGTACGTGAGTAAGGTGAGGGCATCAATAGAATCGGACCATCAGCATTATTCTTGAGGTTAAGAGGGAAAGGTGGCAGAATGCGAGGAGAAGAAGTTTCGATTGGAGAAAGATAGATATATGTGGACGGGAGAAGCAATAAGGGAATGCCAGAAGCAGTAAGAAGGACTGAGTTTCGAAGTAGAGTTAGTGGATGAGATTAGAGGAGATCTAAAATTGACATTGAAAAGGTGTTGGGGTACAGAATAGTAAAAGATAGGAAGAAGGGTAAAAAGGAAGTATAAAAATGGAATGCGGAAAGCGCGAAGAGAGAAGAGTACGTAGGAATGAGGGAGGAGTTCAAGTTGATGCGTAAACGGAAAGATCGGAGGAAAATGACCTGGAGGGGGAGTTGAAAAGTTTTAAGACCGAGTGAGAGGTGTGGGAGATGATTAAAAGGTTTAGAAAGAATAGGGATGGGGTGAGTGATACGATAAAAAGTGAGCAGTAGAAGGAGTACTTCAAAGAGTCATTTCAGTGCTCAGACGAGCAAAAAAAGGATCAAGGAAGTAGAAAGAGAGGCTTCGAAATTATGTCGAGGGGAAAGGTATATTGCTGGCGAAACCGGCAAGATTCAGAGCAGGTAGAAACACTGATCTCAATCGATGACATGGAGAGGAAGCTTGAAGAAGCAGTTGTAGGGGGAGTGAAGGTGGGAGGGGTTAGATTTCGGTCACTAGTGTATGCAGATGACATAGTGTTGTTGGGAAAAAATGAGGAGGCCTTAAAGGAGATGATGAAGAGGTTGAGAAGATACCTGGATAGGAGATGGTTAGAGTTAAATGCGGAAAAGTCCAAGGTTATGGTGTTCAGGAGAGGGAGTGGAAGGAATAGGGGAGGAGGTTGTAAGTGGGAGAGGACGGCTGTACAGGAGGTGAAAAAGTTTCTGTACCTGAGGTGGAAGGATGCTAAAGATAAGTACATAATGTAGAAAATTTTGTGAAATATGGTGGTATGAGCGATTCAATTTTACAAGGCCCATAGGCTCAAGAATAAAAGTTTATTTATTTAGGTAGAAGAATTTAAAATCGGCAACTTGTCGGTCTGGACAGTTTGGATACTTAGCTGACTTCAGCAAAATTGGTCTTTTCAAATTGGAAATCCAATAACAACCTTCGGAATTTAACTAATGAGATCAGAATGATTGTTTGTGATTTTATATGGTGCTCTCACTGCAGGAAGAAGCAGTGGTACAATAATCCTTCGAAACATATAAATCTGAAGTTTGCATTCGCCATTGAGTATACAATCAAATTTGTCGACATATTGCGATTCTGATACTTGTCCTCTAATGAATTGTTGGTCTCGTATTCATCGTTTCCCTCAAAATGTGATTACATGATCGCAATATTGAGCTCTGGATGTTGAGCTAATTCATAAAATTTTGTCACGTTCGAACCGATGACTGATTGCTCATTGTCGCTAGCGATTGGCCATTGATACTGAATTTTGCACTGTGGTGAATTGTCGCTAAATGTATAAGAAGATACGTGCTTGGTGTTTGAATCAGAAATTGAGAGGATAAACCAACTTTATTTTCATCGGAAGAAGATCAATTAAACTTCTTAGAGATTGGTCAGTGGACAGTGTCCTTGGAGCTCGAAAACTGGCTCAGTTCCAAAATTCCGAAAGGGTCTTTCTTGAAAGGTATTTAGAACTCCCTCTTCATCCCCAATCTCACCGCTCTATCCCACTTTTTCTCCTTCTTATTCCTTTCTACACATTCTCGTCACTTCTTATTCTTTCCTCTTATATATCAGCTGTTTTGCCTAGGCTATAGGATTTTTCTCATCTCCCTTTCACCCGTGCAGTTATCTCATTCCTCTATCCCCAGCAGATCTCAACTCCTCTTGTGCATTCCACAATCCTTCCTCCTATTGTATCAACTTTTTCTCACTTTGAATGTCACACGTTGCCTCTCCTCTCTTTGTAAAACATCTTTCGGCCTCACACTTGCGTCTCCTTGCTTCCCTCTCTCGCTCCCTATCCCTTCTTCTCTACCTTTTGAAATTCTAGGATCCTACAAGTTGCCTGATATGCAAACCTTGCACACTCTTACATTCCTTCTATCCCAATATCTCTATCCCTTAAATTGACACTGGAAATCCCTGCCCTATCCTTCTCACTTTCCTAATAATATTATCGCGCGTCCCATTCTCTTTCTCACCTTCGAATAGTTTACTCCTCCTACTCTGATCCATGAACTCAGGCAGCAGATCTCCTCCATCCTGTTCATCACATTGCTACTCATTTTTCATATGCACTCTATTCTACAACTTCTGTTCCTAGAAACACATCATCTTCGTCCTTCTCACATTCATCCCCAAATCCTCTTCTCTTACATGCTCTGCAAACGTTTTCATCCTTCGACTTACACCTCCCTTATCCCTCCTAGTGGAATCAATGCGCCTGTTTCCAATATTGTGATACCTTTCTCTTCTCTTTCCATCTCTTCCTTCAAGTCTGTTACTAAGTCACCTAATGGGAAAGCGCTTCACGGATATACTTGTCCAACTTCTCATCCAGACAGGAATTGCTCTCCCTCATTCTCTTTTATCTCACACCTCATTTTTTACTACAAAAATATCCCTCTTATCTTTCTTATCAAACTGTGTTCTATTACACTTTCTTGGGAAGCCTCCTAGAAGATTTTACCGTTTACGAAGTCAAAAGCTGCTCTGAAATTTACAGACGAAGCAATAAGTTTTCTTCCCACTGTCTCAAGTTACTATTCAATGGATACTTCAGCAGATTAATTTTATCTTTTGTCCCCATATCATTCCTAAACCAACTCAGAATATGGGGTATGCTTTTCTCCTCTTCCACTTGTTTTTTCAGTTCACACCTCCTTATGTCTATATCTTTTCTCTTTTACTACTTCCTGGGGAAGTGAGGAAACTGGAAAGTAAGTCTAGTAACTATGGGAATAAGAAACATAAAAGTAATAAAAATAATGAGGATGGAGTAAATAAAAGGATGGGAGAGATAAGGAGTCATGGTTAGTGAAGAAATGAGGTGCCAGGCAAGAACTTTTCATAACAGAAAAGAAATTGTAAAAGAATTGAATAGACAGTTGAACGAGGAAATTTGATAGGGTGCGCAGGCAAGTCAGATCAGGAATTGTAGGAATGAAAAGATACATTGAGTTGAAGAAATTTTAAAGAGTATGTGAGGATAATGTGGAAAGTAAAGGAAATGTGAAAAGAAGTCAAGGGATGGTCAAGGGAGGAAATGTAAGCAGAAAAGCAGGGAATTCAGGTTTGAAATTCTTGAACCAGGAACGTATCCAAAAAAAGGAGTACTTGTGAAAATGAGGTTGGATATGAGAAAGAAGGAAGGAAATTTGGGGAGTGTGAAAGCATTGAAGGAGCAAAGATTAGTGAAAGGAGAGAAGAAAATTCGTATAAAGAAGAAAAGACAATTGATGGAGAATTTTCCAAGTGATGAGCAGGAAAGTGAGTTTAGAAATCAAAAGAATAAGAAGGAATGAAAAATTAGAGACGTACGAGGATAAGGTGAAAAATGAAGCAGTAGAGAGAAGGAGTAGAAGTTTGTAAAGGAAGGTGATTACAAAGAAAAGATTGGTAAGAAAAAAGAAGAAACTGTAGATAAGAGTAGAAGGGCGGTTGAGGAAGGTAAAGTGAGCGTATGCAGATGTCAGTGAGTCTAGGACTTGTAAAAATAGGAAGGTATGGAATGTGGTAATAAATGTAGGGAGGAAGTAACGAGAAAGGGAGATGGGAAAAGAAGTAAGTGTTAGTCAAGACAGGGGTCGAAAAACCTCTGGATGGTGAGCGGGAAGAAGGCACCACAAAAAGAATGAGAAAGGCGTTCAAGGAAGGAAATGTGCATAGATGAATAAAGTGAGTTAAGGAACTGTGGTTATAAGGAGGTATGAGGAGTGAGGATTCGTTAAAGGGGGCGATAAGAAGTGAGGTAAGGGAGCAAACGAATAAAAGGAAAGTTGAGAAAGAGGTTGGAAAAGAAGATAATTGTTAGAAGCTGGTAAGCAGGGAAGTGAGTATAGGAATAGATGGAATTGGAAGGACGTGCCAAGGGATGGTTAAGGACGGGAATTTCAGAGGAAAGGCAAGGGGGGCAATGTATGAAATTATTGAAGAACGAACGTAATAAAATAAGGAGTACATGTGGGGATGGGGTCGGATATGAGGAAGGAGAAAGAAGATTAAGGAAGAATTAGAGTGTTGACGGAGCAGCGATTAGAAAGTGAAGGGGAGAAACTTCGTACAAAAAAGAAAAGATGAT
Organism: Neuroterus valhalla; assembly: GCA_011762715.2. Lineage (NCBI taxonomy): Eukaryota > Metazoa > Arthropoda > Insecta > Hymenoptera > Cynipidae > Neuroterus > Neuroterus valhalla. The sequence continues at coordinate 7,580 of WSXT02028778.1, read as the reverse complement.
TGATATAAAGTTCGTGAAGTGCGTAAGAGGATGTAGTGAACAGTGAGGTAGCAGAGAGAAAAAGTAAGAGGTTGTAAAGGAAGTTGATGCTAAAAAAAGAGTGGTTAGAATAAAGAAGACGCTGCAGATAGAAGTGAAGAGGCGATTGAGGGAGGGGATGTGAGGGGTTCATGAAGTAAGTGAATCCAGGTATTGTGAAAATAGGTAGATATAAAATGTGGAAATAAGTGAAGGAAGGAAGTGAGAAGTGAATTAGAAGGGTATAGGTGTAAAGGATAGTCGAGACAAGAGTCGGAAAATCTTTAGATGGTTAGGGGAAAGTAGGCAATAAGAAAAGAACAAGAGAGGCGATCAAGTGAGGAAATGTTGCATCGATGAGCAGGGAAGTGAGTAGAGGAATCGATGGAATTGAAAGGGGATTGGAATAAAAAGGACAAATGAAGAGAGGATGAAAAGTGAAGTTAAAAAGTGAAGACGTGCGGGATGGTTAAGAAAAGCAATGATAATGCAAGGAGTGATAGGGAGAGGAATAGGAATGTGAAAAGCAATAAAGGGACGTTCGGAGAAGGAAATTAAAGAGGATGAGCAGGAAAGAAAGTTTGAAAATTGTAGATATGAAGAGGTATAAGAAATACGGGAGGAGACTAGAGGAATGAGGGGTTGTGGAGGGAGAGGGTGACAAAGCAAAGAGTTTGTAAGAAAAGGAAAAGGGTTGTGAGAAGGGGGGACAGGACCATTAAGTAAAGGAATGTAAGGGAATGAATAGGAAAGTGAGAGTGATGATCGTAGGAATAAGAAGGTATACATAGTGAGGTAGAAGAGTTATAAGTTAACAAATATAATTAATTAATTGTGTTTCAGTAACAAATCATGAAAAATTCTCATCTTCTAGGAATAATGTTGAAAGCAACTAGCCCCCCCCCCCCCTTCCCTCTACCACTAAAACGAATGAAGCAAAAATATATTTAGAAACATATAGTGAACGTTTTTAGATTTCTGTCCATCAAACAGTCAGGGATCGGACAGGTTATTATGGGTGAATGTCAGGTTTTTTCAAGCAATAGCAGTTCAATCGATTCTGCTTTACTGAGGGGAATCGTACCAGGAAAAAACTCAGCTGGATTTTCTCCATTAATGTCACGTGAATATCAAGCTACATTTCTTACGATTTTCGATAATCTTAGCTCTCTCCAAATTCGAGAAAATCTAAATTTTTTATAACTTTTTATGAACTGGTTTTCGTCCGCAAAATTTTGGAAATATCTGTAAACTTGGAGCAACTGTCCAAAAAAAATGTCCCAAAGCAATGCAAACGTAAAAAAAATTTGAATTATTTGATGGAAAAATAAGTGAATGGAAATTGTTCTGTGGGGATTGGCAGCAACTCGTCACTTGAGCCGTACTAAAATTGAACAATAAACCAAAAAAAGAGTTTTTTGGTCAAATGAATGGGAGTTAATAAATAATTTGTTATTTAAAAAGCAATTTTCATAAACAAGCATCCATATCAGGCATTCTTGATAGATTTATCTAATCAAGTTTTTTCCATGGAATCGATTATATATTTTTGGTAGTGAAATCAGGGTAATAAATTTGGTCAACAACTAAAAAATCATAATTGTTCAAACTATCTTGATTACCAAATGCACTATTTGGCTGTTTTTGTAGGTATATACTTATTTTTTTCGCTGTAATTACCTGAAAATAATTAAATTGTAAATTTTTGAGAACATTTCGATGATAATAAATAATTTGGTTCTAAGAAACAATTTCTCAAACAAATTTCCATCATTTTATACATAATTATACATATTTACAAATTGGAGACCGATTTTTTGACGGAATCAACTGCCTTCGTTAAGTGAGATAGTTCCATAGAAAAAACTTGATTTAATCAAAGATACCTGGTATGCATACTTGTTTTCATAAATTGTTTTTGAAATAAAAAGTTATTTATGAGCTTCCATAAAATCGCCTGAAAAAATTCCGTAATCTTTGTCCGTAAATTGTTTATATTTAGTACGATTAAAGTGACAGTTGCTCCAAGTTTCAAGGTATTTCAAAATGATTCCAAGCATTCTTCAAAAACCGGTATACTTGAGAAGTAAAAATAAATGTCCATTTTTTTTATTGATTAAATAAATCAATCAAACAAAATCCAGGAATCGGTCCTGACGGTTTGATGCGAAATTTTGTTTGGTTGAATTATCAACTGCAAAATGTCTTTTTTATATCACAATAATCTCATAGAAGTTTCAAAGTCTTTTTTGTACAAGATTCTTTTATTTCATAATTTACCTCTTTAGTAGAAAAACTTTGGTAGGGCAAAAAGTATAGAAAGCGAAGAGAAAGAGCAAAGAAGTGTGAGGATATAGAGAATATGAAAAAAAGAAGGGATATAGTGAGAAAGAAAGATAATAGGAGGAATCGACAATAAAAGAGAACGTCGGGAGGGTAACGGAAGAAGAAAAATAAATGGCGTATCATCAAGGGAAGAGGTAGGATGAAGAGGGAAGGGAAAATGAGTAGAGAAATGATGTAGGGACGAGGATTGCAAGGAGGTCAAAGAGAGAGCAAAGTGGTGTTTGAGGAAATAGGAGAATAAAGAGATTAAGAAAAGGGAGTACGGGAGCGAAAATCAGGATTAGGAAAGGATGATGAGAGGGGGAGACAGAAGGAAAAAGAGAGGCTCATTGATGTGGTAAAGAGAGCAGCAAATAATTTCCTTGAATACAATTATTCAGGAAACGTGAGTTTCACTGGCTACAAATAAGTATTCAGCTTTCTCACTCTTCCACAGCAATGTGCCAACTGCTCTGGACGACAGAGATAATGAAGCCAAAGTGCATTGCATAGCATGAAGAAATAGAGGAAGAAGAGGGTGGATTAGTCAAAAGAAGATGGCAGGACATAGAGTACGGCAGGTTGGGGTAAGAAAATGATGAAGCAGTGTAAGGGAATAAAAGAGATGAGAAATTGACAGATGAAAGTGGTAAAGAAGATATTGAAAGAGAACGTTGAGAAAGAAGGAGAAGGGGCGGGCGAAATGGTGCATCAAGGAAGTGAAAAACAGTAGAAGGAGAGAGAGAATAAATTATGAAAGATTTTAATCAATTTTCTTATACTTAAATTTTGAAAACGTAGATTACGCTTTCAGCAAATCAGTATTTAACTCTAATACCTCCTTTCATTAATGTGTTGACTTCTTTGGTAAACAAGGTAAAGCCAAGGTGTAATAGGTATCATAGGAGTATGGGAGAAGAAGGTTTTGGACTAGTTATAAAAAAGGACCGAAGGAATGATTAGGAAGACAGGAAGATATGTGATACCAGAGGAAAGAGAGAATGTGGTAGATATTGATGGTTGGACAATGAGTGAGAAGAGGCAAGCTGACTTTAGAAAAATTTTATCAGATGACAGAACGATAAAAAGGATGGATCTGAAGCGTAGTATATGGTATAGAGGTTCTGGGAGAGGAAGTGTTGAACAAAATAATGAAGAGGTTGGAAGGAGTTTTTGGGAAGACAAGTAAAGTGTAAGGCCAAGAGGAGAGGGGTGAAAAGATAATAGTGAGACTTTAGAGGAGTTTAGGGAGGCTAAAGAGATAATAAAGGTGTGTGAGAGAATGGAGGAAATTCAAACTAAGCACCCTCTCGCAACAATGCGTTGAATGTTCTAGTTATGCATGCGAGATTAGAGGAGGATCAAAGGGGTCATTGGGAATACGAGTGAAGAGATATGATCAACAGAATGGTGAGAATGGGTGAAAAAGGACGGAAGGACGAAGATTCAGAGATTATCTGGAACTGTGTGAGTAACTGGAAGAAATGGAGATTGGCAAAACAATTCAATGTAAAAAATGGAGAGGGGGCAAAGAGATACATTGAAGAAGTAGAGAAAGCAGTGAAGAGAGAGAGGAAAATAAAATGGGACAGATTTTCAATATTGAGGAAAAAAGGAAAAAGTGATACCATGAGAAGAAATAGGAAAGTCAAGAAAGAGATGTAGGGACATAGAGTATTAGGAGATGCAAAAAAGAGTATGTGCGATAATAGAGGAAAGGAGGGGTCGCATTTTGGAAATGTACATTTTGCTGACTGCAAACGAGCCAAGGCATGATCGTTACAATAAAGGTTTAGATAAGGACGGGATGAATGAGTTGATATAAAGAATGAAAAATGTGATGAGGGAGCCGGAATAAGAAATAAGATCAAAAGGAGAGAGAAAATGGGTGAAAAAGGGTAGTAGGACGCTAATGTTAAGAGTTTGGAAAGAGAATAAAGGGATGTGTATACATATACAGAAAAGGAGGCAATGTTGAGGGAGAAAATAATAGAAGGAATTGAAATTATAAAATAATTTACAACGAGAAAAGGCAGGAGAAAGGCATTGTACATCGATATGTAGAGGAGGCACTAAAGGGAAGAAGAATGAAGAAGGCGATAGATTTCCATAAATTTTCTGAAATAAAACTTTGGGGAAATATGAATTCGGATGGTTGATGAATAAGAAAGAAGAGGGAGATGAGGCACTGTGAGAAGCATTAGGATTTGGGAGAATATATGGTGAACAAGGAAATAGAAATGACAAAAAAGGATGATGGGATAAAAGAGGATGTTGGGACAAAATGCTGAAGAAGTAATAAAAGAGGGTGAGGAAATGAAGGAAGAGAAATATTGATAACATAAAGGAAGAAAGAAAAACCATAGATTGAATCTAGATTGAAAGAGAATGTCGAGGGGACAAAAAATAGGAAAAGAGAAGATGTATGAAGGAGGTTGAAAAAGTAGTTAGGGAGATAAGGGAATATAAGGTGAAGAGCGTTGATTCAATAAACTAATAAAAATGAACATTGACAGAAAATTTACAGAAAAAAATATGAGGCTGAAGCACAGTCTTGAGCATGAGTTATAGAAGAGAAAGGGGTAGACGAAAAAATAGAAAGGATTAAGGGACGATTGAGAAGGTAATGAAGAAGGTAAACTCGGGAAGAGAGAAAGAATAGGTTGAAAATATATGGTCGGTAGGGGAGCGTGAGAAGATAAGAAGGAAAATTGTGGAGTGTGTCAGAAAATAGAGGAGAGGATTAGCAGAAAGGAATATAATGGTAAAGATCAAGATCAAGAGAAGGATTCAAACGAGAAAAGGCAGAAGTGAAAAAAGATGTACAATAAAGAAGTTCAAGGAGCAGTAAAGGAATAAAAGGAAGGAGAGTTGATCGATTTTTACTCACTCTCTTGAATAAAATTTTGAAAACGTTTTCTCGAAGGAGCTCAAATGATAAATGAACGACAAAGAGATTAAAGCAAACACTGAGTGTTAAAAGAATGAAAAATGTGATTGATCCGGCAAAGAAAGATGTGAGACTGGGAGGAGATAGAAGATGAGTAAGGGGGGCATAGTGGAAAAAGGAGTGCATGAAGGTTGAAAGAGAATAATAAAGTGTTTAAGGAAATAGAGTGCTGCACTTACTCTCCTTCTTTAAGTATGTCGGGTATGGTAGTAAGAATGATGAAAGAATAAAGAGAGTAAATGTGTGTGAAATTAGATAATTTGAGTAGGAAAGAGAAGGAGACCCATTAGAATGTGAAAAAATTACGAAAGGATTGCGAAGAGTGGGAAAAAGAAAAAGAGAAAGTATGGGGAAAACTGGAAAGTGCAGAGAATCATTTGGGATAAAATGAAGAACATAGGAGAATAGAAATAAGAGCGAAAGAAGATAGATTGAGTAAATAAGAAACAAGATTTAGTAAGAAGAGAGAAAGTGAATAAAGGTGGAATAGACGCGAAGGACGTGCGGGATGAAGATAAAAATGTACATAGGAGATTGACAAAGGTGGAAAGACAGATAGGAGGCGGATAAAGAAAGTTGAGAAGCAAGAACGTTGTGATGAAGGGCATGGGAATAAAAAGCGGAACAGGGGAGGAAGAGGTGAGGAAAGTGATAACTGACACATAAACGAAAGTGAGGCTGGAAACAGTAAGGAGAATAGTGAGTTTTGAGAAAGGGACGAAAGGCATGTGTTCGGTGACACTCAGGAGTGAGGAAAAAAGGTTCAAAATACTGGGCAAAAAGTGATTTTTGGAAGAAGAACAGAGAGAAACGAAGGAGAAATCACGTGGCAGGAGAGGAGATAGAAATGGATAATAGGGCAGATGAGGATCTGGAGCGAAGGAGAAGAAGCTTTGAAAGTCTGTCAAACAAGACTGGTGGAGGGGTGAACGGAGAAAGGAGACGTGGGAGTCAACGGAACGCGGCGGGTTTACGGAAGGAAAAGAAACATAGAGTCGAAAACGAGAGGAGAGGGAAAAGTAAAAGTGGCATTCTAGAATGTGTCGGGATTTAGAAACAAGGACTTAAATCTCTTAGAGGAATTGAGGAAATGAGATGTGATAATAATGAGTGCGACATGGGTGAATGAGGAAAGCTGGAACAGGATAGAACAAAATTACCAAGAGGATATGTTTGAAAGGTGGAAGAAGCAAGAAAGGAGCATGGGGAAAGGAGGGAGATGGGATGGCATGTTTTAAGGGGTGATTCAGGGTCCTGTGATAGAACAGGAATCTCAGAATGATGGAAAAACAAAAGATAGAGTTATGATGAGAAGAATTGAGGTGAGTGAAAAGAGGGTAGTGGTAGGATGTGTTCACAGAATAGGAGAAAAAGGGGGTAGGGTTCTTCTGAACTTGAAAGGAGAATAAGGGTGAATAATTTGCAATGGAAATATAAAAGGGGATGAGGATGGTCAAATGACATTCACAGGGAAAGGGAATACCGTAATTGACCTGATTCTCACAGAAGAAGGGTGAGAAAACTAATAATGGGAATGGAAATTGGCAATGAGGTTGACTCTAAGCACTTCCCGGTAATAGAAAAACAAAAAGAAGGAGTTCATAAACATTTCAGAGGTGACAAGGGAAAAGGAAAGGTAGGAAAAATTGGAAGAGCTCATAGAAATAATGGGGAATCAGAATCTAAAAGGTATAGATGAGGAAGGGGTAGACGAGATAATAGAAAAATGACGGAAAGATTGAGAATGTAAACGAGGCGGTAAGATCAAAAGGGAAGGGGGACGTAGAAAGAAAAGTTTGGTGGGATTAGAATGTGAAAAGGGCAAAGAAAAAATAAAGGAGAGTGTAAGAGAATGAACAAGAGGGCAGATCAGCAAAAAGGAGTGCAAGAGGAGAAAAAGAGTATGTGAGGGAATGTTAAACAGGATAAGCCAGCAGGAAAAGGTAAGGTATATGGGGGAGGTATAGAAAGCACTAGAGGAAGGAAAGCTACGGGATGTACTAAGATGGGAAAGAGGAAGGAGGGAGGTAGTGAATAAGGATATAAATAGTAGGTATTGATGATGAGATTCCAAAATCGTTGACTCGACAAGCTGATGACGAACGAGTTTTTACGGTAAATAAACGACAAGGAGCATAAAGCCGAGGCATCGCCCCTACTAGGTGAGAAATATTCGCATTTCATTAAACATTCATGGTTCTACTGTTTTCGAGTTATTATTATGTGTCTGTGACTCACCCAACTTCTCTCTGAATTCCATTTCATTTCACGGTACGATAGTTTTCTC
>WSXT02028777.1:0-45396 GCA_011762715.2 Neuroterus valhalla | reverse complement strand
TATATATCAATATTTTGAGAATCCGATAAAAGGGAATTTATATTGTTTAAATCAAATGATAAGATCTCTTTTTGATTCATAAAAAGAAAGCGAACAATCATCGTATTTTTTTGGGTAGAATTTTTAAAAGTCTAGATTGAGTATATTCCCGGTCTTGTAATTAAATTCCCGGTTTTTTCCCAATCAATGAAATTACCGGCCATTTCCCGATTTTTCGGCCAAGTCGCCACCCTGACTAGAATAGCTATTTTTTCAAGGCAAAATGTGAATGAATTCAAATAAGGTATTGAAAATGAAAAGTATTCTCACCCGTTAGGAGGAAGTACTTCGGTGGAGTTGGAAGTTGATCTTTTGCGATCACTGTTGACATCAGCAAGTTTTGCGAAGTTGGTATCGCTATTAGATAGGCGAGCACTCTTTCGCGATTCAAGAAGCCTCACTTCGTCTAGCTTTTTGACCAAGCTCATGCTCTGCAAAAAAACGATAAAAATATCCAGTTTAGAAAATGATCCTCCAATTTAATAACTAGTTTTTATGTGCATTGTATTTAGCAAAGAATGAGACTCTTTTTCTTGAAAGTAAAATTGTTCCTCTTTCCATTTCATTATTGATACATATAGCTCTGTATGTGCCATATCTGCACGTGCTAATGGACGAGCACGTTTAGTGCCTTTATCGCCTTCGCGTCGTTGTTTTACGTCAAAATTGCACGACAGGGAATTCCTACGTCAAAGAAGCAGAGACGAACAACTGCGTCACAACATATCTTTCAATTTCTTTTTCGGACTCTAAAAGAACCGCAGTTTCCAATCAGGGTTGTGATAAGGTGGGCAAAAACTTACAGAGTAGAAGTAGAAATGGATTTCCGGAAAAAGGAGAATTATCTGATACACCTGAGAAAATTAGATGATGAATTTCAATTTCAGTAAAATATAAAATTGGCTATTAAAAAGTCATAAAGTTGGATCTACAATGAAGACAAGGTATCCATTGTCGATAATGATCCGTTTCTATTATCCCAACTTCGTCATTGCCTGGGCTCGTAGCGAATACTACGTAATTCGATAATGCCTACAATTATGGTGCAATCATTGCAACGGGTGGGAAAAATGAAAGTACCGCGCTTTTGAGCGTTTAGACAAGTTACCAACTGCTTATAACGTAAACACAAGCGTAGCTAAATCCCTAAATAAATCATTTCGATCATTCGTTTCTTTCTGCGATACACATTCGACCCTGCAATCCGAACTTCATTTCCTAATCATGGCAATATATATCAGGCTTGATAAAAATCTACCTTGTGTAATAATATCATTAGCTGGAGAAATCTTTTTCGAATTAATTAGCGTTAGATATGTTTTTATTTATCTACACTGCTGATCTTTATTTGTGCTAATTAGTGATAGTTTTTCAGCCAGAAAAGTTGTTTTCATACACAGTTTGAAACGTTGTATTGAAAAAAATTTTAAATAAGAAGTACACGATTTTAAGGGTTTTAGTGGGAAGTTTGGTTTTGGTATTGATTGATAATTTTCAATATTTGAACTGGGAATGGAAGGTCCCTATAGAATGAGAAATTTTGCGCGTGGACTCGGCCAGTCTAGTAGGAAAAAGAAGGGATTACGCGTTGCTACGGACTGAGTTGACTGGACAAATAATTATGGAACTGTTACTTGTCCAATGAACTCGACCGTAGCTACGCGTTATCTTCTCTTTTCCCTACTAGGCTAGCCGAGTCCACGCGCGAAACCCCTTTTTATGTGGGGACCTTCAATTTAATAACAAGCTTTGGATACAAATAATACAATTCGAATATATTATCTTAAAATCATTCGAATGGGTCGTTGAACAATTGAGCATTAGAAAATTTCGTATATGTCCAGCTGACAATTCTTTTACCATTCAGACTTTAAATTTCAAATCTTCAAGTTTGAATGTTTCCGTTCGCTGAGGTTTACAAACTTTTTTACTTTGAAATTGTTCTATTTTAAAGATTCAAAAATTTACAAATTTAATTTCGACTAATATAATCTCGAAACTGCTTAGTTTCAAATGAAAATTGTAGATATCTGAATACCTCACAAAAATTATTCAAATGGGCGGTGCTACGAAGGAAAACTGTCTCATTTCGAACATTTCCAATGAAAAATTGTTTCGTTATTAAGGTTCAAGAATCAAAATTGCGAATTTTGGAAGATCCCATTGCATTTATTCAATTTTGAACTATTGATATATTTCATTTTTTGAATTTTTCTTTTTCAATTGTCCAAATTTAAGCAGTTTTAATAAAAAATTACTCAATTTCGAATACTTTCAATTAAGGATTAATTACCTTTGTAGGATTTTCACTCCAAACTATGAAATTTCAAACGCTCTATCTTAACATTATTTAACCTCGATAATAATAAGAATATTGAAGAGTGTTCTACAACAGTGCACTATACTCCACTTGCTATAAGGATCATGCAATACCTACATTCACTTAAGTTTCTTTCTAATAGGATTTTCAATTAAAAATGTAAAATTCCAAACGTTCCATCTTAGTATTTTTATGTCCTAAATTACAAAAATATCTTCGTAATATTCATATTTTCAAGGGTTTCGAACAATTTACAACTTCAACCATAAAATATGAGAACAAAAGGAGAATTTTCGTGGATGGAATATTTAATAGTTTTGAACGAGATCCTAATAGACCTAATAAAAATGTAATTTAATCAATTAAAAAAGTTTGATTCATCGAAATTTTCATGCATATTCAAGAAAAAAGTTTTCTTTCATTGTAGCAAAATTTGTTTCTCAGAGGACTCGTTCTTGCCAGACGTTGAACAGAGGCAGAAGAATAAACAACAAGTATAACAAAAGGAAAGAATCATCTGGGAGATGAAGGTGAAATTGGTGGAAGGATATAATGGGCAAAGTGGGTTTCTGCAGAGAAAAGGAGAGCGATCGGACGCGTTTTCGCTTTTCTTGAAGCGAGTGAAGGTATAGTGCAATGGAGCCTTTCAGAAAAGTCTAGGAACATACTGTAGTTAGTGATAGTAACGTGGCAGAAAACTATGGACTATTTCACGTGACGAGGTGCACTTTCTCCGACTTTCAAATTTCTTCTTGCTGCTGCTGGTAGTATAATAATCGTGCAACTTAAGTTGATAAAGACCGCTCACATAAGTCCGAGTTAAAGTCGTTGACCTTAGGCTCCTTACCTCGAGGTCGCTGAGTGGAATTGATTCGATGCGATCGTGAAATGTGCATTTTAAACTTGCACAATAAACACTCCTATAGATCCTACCTCTTATGTTTGCCTATCCCTATCAATGTTCTACTTCTAATAGAAAAAGGATTGTGAATAGTGAGAAAAGGATAAGAGATTTGTTTATTTATTAAATTGCACGATTGTTGATTTATTTGTGAGATAATTTCTAATCAAAGATTCGATCTAAATTGATAAACGAGTAAATAGGAGGGGGTTTAGATTCTAGATGACCGCGGAGTTGGTTAGGGACGAGGTGATGAATCGGTGTATTAAGTTCGACTCGAGTGTCGAAGGGGAAAAGATCATCTAAGGGTGCACATGGGGAAGAAGTGATGCAAGACAGGGTTTTTTTCTAGCATGAAACTCGATCCAGTGTAGGTGAATCCTGACTGTGATGCCTTAGAATTGTGCACGGTAGAACGGCGATGCAAAGAGGGCAAGGAATGAAACATTATACACGGGGAATATGACCGACAGCAAGTAGGAAAGTCCTCTCAAATTTTCTTTACTCTTCCCTCATCCCCTTTTCTTATTATTGTTTACTGTATGTATAGTACCTGATCTTAAAGAAAGTATGGCAATGGCTAATATACGCTTTTTTTCTTGCACGTAGGGTACAGGGATTATAACTATGTTTTGGATAATGTTCGACGAAACAAATCCGTGAACCCCTTCAAAGTACGATGTCCTTCAGGCATTTCTGAAGAATGCTGCTGAATTTTCAGTCAAGCTCAAAAAAGGTAGAGCCATAAAAAAAGACCCTTCGTGGAAGAAGCCAGGTAAGGTACCTGCCTGAATTGAATAGAAGCAGGTACTCTCTCACTCTCTCGTCAAAAAAAAGAAAAAAAAATCCACTGGCAAAAGAAGAGAAAAGTCAATTCGAGGTAAAGGAACGCACGTTGCAGTTGAAGTTTTCTAGAAATGTGCCAGGAAGAACTTTATATGGAGTAGACAATAAATCGCGTGTTAGGAGGATGCGTTTCGTTTAAGCGGGAACGAGGGAACCGTCAAGGCATTCGAGTTGCGAAACGAAGCATCAGGTGAAAGTGCATTCGCTTCATTTCACAAGGTGTTCTACCAGCCATCTCACCTAAGCCAGTGAATTAAAGAACCTGATTTCAATTATTATGCTAAACTTTTGCTTGAATCTAGGTTAATAGTCAAATTTCAACTGTAATTTACGGTTGCGAAATAAAACAGAGGCGTTATCAGGTCAGTAAAAACTTTGAATTAGCATCTTTTAGCATTTTTGTCGCATAATTAATAGTGTTTCCACGAATGAATCAAGTTTCCTATGGGCGTTACACCTTTGGCTTGATGTTATACTTTAGCAATTTGTCTTGGCGTGTTAACAGAAACTGTTGTTGGAACAAACAAAAAAAAAAAAAAAGAAAATCACTGCGTCCGATTGAAGCACTGTCTTGTTATTCTAACGAGGAACTTATTCGGCGTATATTTACGGTTACGCAGACACCCTGCACGACCATTTTACCTCCTCAAGCAGGCATATATTACTTCAAATGCTAGTCATTGAAACTCAACTTTAAACGTTTATGGCTTTGCGTTTCTCGAGATTCAACAGTTACACCTATCAAAAATAATGCTCTGTTCATATCCGTGTAAAATATGTAAAAATTATTATTTGGAATAATTACGAGCCATTACTCGAAATAGAGATAATCGCTTTGAGAAAGATACAAGGTAATTTCAGTAGAACAAACACATTATAGGCAGGCGCGTGAAACGTTCACAAACTATTGAACAATCATTTTTTCGGCTCAGTGTAACATTTAATTATGAGTGATTCAGTTCAACGAAATCGATTTGAACATGTGTAATCGCAGCAGGTGTCGAAGGCTGCACAAGTTCGCTTCATTAAACGTGACGTGCACCTGATTCGTGAGGACAGTTAGGCATACAAACGTGTTCTTCGTTCACTTTTTAAAGGACCGTTCGATTGCCACAATGCAGCGTGAAAATTTTTTTGCGAACGTTCTCTTTTCAAGGTTTTCATTGTAAAAAAAAAGTTCCAACCAATAATGAAAGGATAAGTAGAAAAATGATAAACCTAGAGAATGTGTCTTTTGATGATAAATTTCTGACAGAATTAAGACAGTATCATCGATCAATTCAAGGCTTATATGAGTAGTGTGTTGAAATGGAAACTACGCATTCAACAACGAGATTCAGATAGGGCACGATATGCGATTGAACAAGATATGGAGTCGAGAAGACAAAAGGTGCGGAAGAGCTCTTTCAGATAAACATGCAGTTAATCGCAAAAAAAAATGTAAACTTTTACTGATAAGAGGAGCGCTTTCTTTTCTCTTTTCTAAACTCGCTCCCTTGATGGGACTGGTTGCTGGTGATAAGGTCGATGCTGATCATGCATGGTAGAGTTCGACCTCGTCGACTGGAATAAGGAAGGACGGCCGCATTCCGTCCGACAAATGATAACTGTAAACGGAACTACAGCTCTGCACATAGGTAAATATTGCCTGTTCACGTTGCAACTTGTCAAACTAGATCATCCGCAACATTTGACTGCGTGCAGTGCACTCTTTACATCTGAAATAGTCAAAAATGACTGATGCGTAGAAGCTTAAAGTTGGTCACACATACTTATGTATCTACCTCATATCACTGTTGAAAATTTTTAGGATTTCACAACACTTTTCAATACGAAGGCGAAGTAAAACTACAACAATGCCGGTATTGAATGGAGAAATGCCAATACGTGTATGGTAACTCCCAAAATGTCGCGCCAGTTACAAGTATCTGAATTCCACGCTAGGATACCGGTATTGTAATTTTGCCTTAAACTCACTATTAACCGTTTGAAAAATGAGTGACGTTTCGTTATAATAATTTTATTGAGATAAGAATGATGCGTTTTCTAGTCTAGTGATAACGCAATCGACTCAGAGCTCGGCGAGAGGGTTCGATTCAACGTAACTTCTCTCACTAAAAATCAGTTAAATTTCTCTAATTAAGAGATTACTCTAAGATTAAGAGAACAGTTCAATGTGCCAAATTCGCAGACACGCAAAAAAACTGACCATTCGCTCGAACTGTGTCACAAACTTCCTTAGATTAACCCAATTTTTTAAATTTATTTTAATATCCACATCCAGCTCGATGTGGCGAGAAAAGGAAAAGTAGGATGAAAGTTAGCGCGTGATGAAGAGGCTTTCACGATTCCACATTCTGGAAGGTTCTTGCATGGCATAAATGACGAGTTTAAACCTGAAAGTTGGCGAATCATCGGTTAAAAAGGATTGCCTTTGTCATTATGGTTGGATGTGGATGAATCAGTTTCCCTCGCAGCAGAGCGCTTCTAGTATCATATATGACGGGCAAAAAACCTCGCAAAGAACGCATCTGACTTGGTTTGCCATCGCGGAAAAATTATTTATTTACAACGTAATCTACGTTTTACGCAAGCCAAGCTATTGTGCAATCTACCGCTACTTTTATGATTTCACAAGAAAGCGATCACTCTGCAAACTTTCTATAAAAACCAGATTCAATTTTACCAACCATATTTCCCATAAACTCCATTTTTAATTGTTCTTTTCCATTTTCAATGCCCACCGGCTTCTTCTCTTTATTCCATTTCAATTACGAAACATCATTCTGCATTTAAACCTCATGCAGATGCAATTAAGAGCGTGTTTTACAGGAGTGTAATTAACGGAAGGATAATCAGAGTTCTTTAAACTGATCCACAAGGCTAATCAAACGTGATATTCGAACGTGACAATACGAAGCAGCAAATAGGAGCCTTCAATGCTTTGTTCTTTTTCATACGTGTTATTATGCATGTTGAGTTCATTTAAGCATGCCACGAGTTGCAGTTAGAAAATGTTGATCAACTTTCCTTCATGCCTTTACCAAATTAAGAAAAAATTATTATCAACGAATTCTCTCTTGAGTGATATCTATATAGTGATTATCTGAGGAAGTCAGGGATAGCAAAGATGATCCATTTCGGTTTTACCCTAATCATTTCTCACTGATCTCTGACATCATGAAGTGCTGATTTTACAGAAAATGTACAAGGTGATCTCGTATCCTCATCACATTAGTTGCAGGTTTCATAAAATATGTACAAAATTGAGAATAAAAGTTTCATCTTGGCTAACAAGTCAACGAAGCGCAAAAATGTGGAGAAAAAATACGCGCCTGTTAGGAAACAGACAATTAAACAAAGCGAAATGAGCATAGAGATCCATCGGGTGCAACGAGGTGGAAAATCACCATTGAGAAGCGGCATCAGCGATGCGGCAAAAGTACCAAAAACTTGTTCAAAAAAGCTCCATAGGAAAAAAATGGTAACACTATTACTATACTACCTACAAATTACCCGCCAATGAAGCAGAAACAAAGGAATCCATCGGGGAATAACAGTTTTAAACAATCAAGCTACAATTTCTTACTCGAAGTCATTTTTGCTCTTTTCTGCACTTGTCGCGTGATTGCTCTACCCGTAAAACGATTGACAACGGTGTAATTCTCGAAATTTGATAAACACCTCTCATGAAATCCCTGGATATCTTTAAAATCATTTGAAATCGAAATATGTGCGATTGACTAATTTATCTGGAGCAACCGGAAATATCAATTTGAATCTAATACCAAACATATTTTCCTTGAACTGTATTCAACACAAAGCCTGCTTTTATTCCTAATCCTTTCAGTACTTTTTGTCATTGCATCTTGTTCCGTTAACTAAACTATATAAAACCTCAAGCCTGGATTTCTTGCTCGATTCAAGTGCGTGCATCAAACGGGGGCAAGAGCAGTTCGAATCGTCTTGCGTATCTGGTCTCGCGACTCTCAAGGATTTCTTTGTTCTCTGGACCTCCCCCCTCTTTCATTCCCCTCGCGACCCCTAGCTCTCGCGGCCACCATTGCCGGGTGGTAATGGCAAAACTGCGTAATCGCTGTTTCCACGTGCAAGCTGCACCTGAACGTGAATAATGAGCGTCTACTAGGGACCTAGGAATCTAGGAACGGCTCAAGTTGCAAGTATACACATATATATGTATCTGCAACTAGTCAAACCTGTAAGGACAACGCAATTACTTCAGTGGGACAATTCAAGGCGGCTCGAACCTAAAATCACAAGTCTTCAACTCTCCAATGTCATTTTCAGCCCGAGCTTCTTCAAAGCTTTTACTTCTCTAGGGCACAAAATAAGCTACATAGAATTATTACCATAAAGCTTTTATTTCGTCAAGTTCAAAAATTTGACCTATTTTTGATAGCTACTTGTACTGCTGATTTATTGGATTTGTTGTGCGTGATTTGAAAGGGTTGCTACGATGCGTTGTGAAAACAAGCTTCCAAGTAAATTATATTGAACAACACTTCGTAAAAGAAAGGCAGAGTCGTATGCAGCTCTCTTTCAGAAATTCAACAATAGTGCATATACACAATTATGGAATGCGCTCTTGCTGAAAATGAACGAGTCCTCAAAGAAGGAGGAGGGGAGAGTTAGGTTCTCGAGAAACGCAATAGATTGCTATAAGCTACATCCTTAGCCATAGTTTTCGTGGTAATTTTCATATTAATAATCGCCGGTGGCCACGAACCCCGCATAATCTGCTAGCCGTGTGTCATCGATAATGCATGTGTATTGTGAACAAAGTGCCTAGAGTGACGCACGACTTGCGAATGAAAACCAAACCGCATCATGATCACTTACGTATTTTTCGTGGTCAAACTACAATTAGGCATTCTGAAAATCAAAGTTTCAAATTAAACCTAAAACTGATAGATCAAAAATGCATTCTCTAAATCTCCAGGACAAACTAACTGGGAATCTACACATACAATAAAAATAGGAGAAACAGTTTTGGTCCTTAGAACGTTTTGAGTCAAGAGAAACTTCCTGCGCCTGCGTGGAGACTATAGGAGGGCGCGTAGTGGAAGGGTTAGGTCACGCCCATAGCGCTATCTCAACTCAGAACCTGGCTAAAACGTAAACTATTAGAGCTTAAACAAATTCTTCAAAGAACTTTTCGTCTTTTTTTCAATGGGAATGCGGTGATGGTGTTAATGACATGAAAATAAATGGTGGCAACGGTAGACGAAATGGTGCGAAGCATCGGGACGCACAGCCACCTAGAAAAGACAAGCGGCGACGCGCTGGCCAACATCGGGGCTGCCTATATCCGTCCACGGTCGATCGCTTAGGTCGGATTACGCTGGCGTCTCGTAAAAAGCCCACTGCAAGCACTGATATTTATACCGTGGATACGGAATTGCCATACCAGCTGTCCAAATTTTGAAGCGAGTTGAATCGGGCTTTGGCATTTAGTGTCGTCATCGGTCAACCGGTGAACTTTTGCTCTACAGTACGGCGGAGAGTATGCATATAAATTCAATTCCTCGTTAATACATTGATTGCCCGATGGTACGCTGGGGTGTAAAGCCCATGGTGCAGCCACTTTCAAATCGCTCTACGAACACGATATACACACTATGAAACATATATCAGTGACTGTAAGACTCTCGTTTGAAGGGAGAGGAGATTCAGCTCGAGACAGGTTGCTTCTTCCTCCGGCTACCCAATTTTTTCCTGCGCCCACGCTTTTCCCGATACAATACGATATATTCTCCTCGCTCCCTGATTCCAGCCCTTTCATGATTCGAAAATAAACCGTATGAGCATCGGATAAAAATACATAAGCGTCCGTTTAATCTCGATACAGCAGCTTGAAAATTGCCGTCAGCCTGTTGAGTAAGAAAACCCTTGTCACACGGTTTCTAAAAAGGGGATCAGAAGCTACTCTTCCAGTTTTTTAATCTGTTTTGTTTTCTTAACCTGAAGATTAATGTTCTTCAAAAGCTGCGTCCTACGTAGATTGTAAAAACAGATCGTTTCCTCGGGAAAGTAGTTGTAACTGCTTAACCCCACTCAGGAGATGGAATAATAAAGATAAGCGAATTAATTTCGATCCAGGATACACCATAGCCGTTGAGGCATAACGACGGCAATTTTCAAGTAATTTGCCCATCCCTGGCTCAGAGAAGCATTGCAACGCGATGCCGGCCGGCCGGGTGCAGCAAGCAGCGGAACCGTGATCGGTGTCACTGTGTCGAGTAAACCGGTGACGTCACTGGACCCGACACTGGTCTCTCGTGAAGCAACGCCAACACAAACTCTTCGCAATGCAGCTTCCCTTTTGATATCTTATTTTTAAATCTGTTCATAATTTTTTTCCGCTTTACTTTTATGCCTCTCCAAAATATAGTCACATTGTACTCTTGTTCAAAACTCGCCTTCCAAAACCTAATTTCCGTGTTTACGGCTTGCACTTACGCCCAGTTGCATCAACGTTTCTTCCGATTTAAGTGGAACTTAAAACTGCAATCAGCCAATCGAATGTACCTCCAGGTGTCCTAAGTACTACTTAAGCTGCACGTTACGATTGTGCATGCACCTATAAAAACTGAAATGACTATAAACGGTACTCCACACTTATTTCCAATACTGTCCTGTAATTTTTCGAATTTACATTCAATGCCATTAGATTTGAAGGAACTTTTTGACTCAAGAGTTGTTTTATCTACTAGGAGTAAAAAATACCGGATTTATAAAATCGAATAATTTTTTTGCATAACTGATCGATCAATCCCTGTCACACGGTTGATTTTCTTTCGATGCGGGTCGAGGACGAGTATCATTTACAATCGCATTTAGAAAAACGGTTTACCGTTCCAGATACGCGTTTCCGCTTATCTTGCGCGAGGGCTGCCTCCGATTGTACCAGGGTAGGAGACAGGGTAGGAGAAATATAAACATATACATGTTAACTTGCTCATGTACTGAAAACGAGGTCACCATGCGGAGATAGCGGTTATCCATGCAATGGCGGTGCAACTACCGTCCACGTGGCTAACTGTACGAAGAAAAGTGGGCTTTGGCAGCGTGACGCAAGAAGAAATGATTCGTTACGCGTTCTTGGAGAACATTAAGACCCTGTAACACACCAACACCTCCAGTCTCCACTCCACACATTCCCCTAAACGGTCTAAACATAGGACCAATAGCCGGGAGCGTTGTTTACCAAGCTCGGATCTCTAACCTCTTAAACAGTCTCTTGACTAGTATTTTGAATAGCAGCGATAATCGATTCTCATAACTAAAATAACCTTCTTAAGGGGACCTTCAATTTATACATAAACGAGCAACCTTTTGCGTAGGACAAAGTTTACAGACCTCTTAACACTCTATCTCAAAATGTCCTCACCATTTTGCTTCTCTGATACCGCAAACCTGCTGGATCAACTTAATTTCGTAAATGAAAATTGCTTGAGGGAATCAAATGCTTACAATGAAACAGTAGGATCTAGTAAAATATTTTGAAATCCTTTGTTTACGTTATAGGCTTTCACTATAAAATTCACTGGATCATCAAGTCTAGGTACAATTTATCGCCCGCATACGCAAGGTTTTTACGATGTTCTAATGAATGGCGAAAGTATCAACATTCGCCCGTCGAAAGTGAAATTCTTATGTATTCCGTAGGTGGAAGCGCACTGCGCAGTTAGCGACTAGAGTACTAGAGACCGGTCTCTCACTGTTGGCTGAAATCTAGGCTGCGACCTGCTTCGCGCTATCAATTTGGGTCAGTGGGCTCGTCCGGGCCCAAGTAAGACCACGCAAATGTACACAACGACATAACCTAGGCCCCTTTCGTCGGTGAAACTCAATTCCGTGTACATAATACCCAGGAAAAAATATGTCGCAACAATGCCGCAACTGCTGACGCCCTCACCGCAAGGGCAAACAGCTGTTTTACCAGAACATTTCTCACAATTCGATCATACCTATCAAAATTTACAATAATTCACCATTGGGCCTCTCTTTTCAAGTATAATATTCCGTGAACATCGCAATCTGCAAACATGGTTTTTGTTAGGTATATTATCTTTTAGTTTCTATGATGTGATGCAACAGTGCGCATATTCTCAGAAAAGACTCGAAAATTCTGTTCTTTGTAATGCACGCATTGGAAGTTTTTACCATTCACGAACATTAAATTTTAAGTACTTTACATTAATTTTCATGTACACTGTAAATGCATTTCTTCAGTTTCCTTGTGTACGCGTATAACACAGTTACAAAATTGCATGCATATATGTGCATAAACATTAATGTACATGTGCAATGTACATTATCCGATGCTTTCAATTTAATGTATGTGAATGAAAAAAAAATTCGAATAAGTACTTTCTAGAATTACTGAATGTTCAAATTATTTATAAAAGTGATACTCAAAAGCTTCAGTGATCAAATCGCAGCTTTTAGTATTAGTTCACTCAGAAAATTTTTTGTGCTCCGAACCTTCTAGAGAAACAGCTTTTGAATACTTACAGAACATAGAGAACTCTAGAGGTACCAGACTCACGACTCTCTGTGGCCCGCCGAAGCTCTTGGAGAGTGCGAGGCGGGAATCGAACCCACAACCAGACGGAGTGGTTCTGAACTCTAAAGCTCATGCCTTAGCCCCAACGACCAACTGACCACCTTGTGGCCTTACAGTTATATTTTTTGAACTCATTTCAATGACGACAAAAACGACATTCTGGTGTTGACACGGTCAGAAAACATTTTTTATTTAAAATTCCATCAAGAAACAAACTTGTAAGAGATGTAATCGGCCATTGAATCTTTTTCAAGGTATAATATTCAGCGAATATCGCAATCTGCAAACATCTTCGTTACATATGTTATCTCTTAGTTTCTATTCTAGTGATGCAATACTTCAGTCAGAAGCTCTTTTGGGAAAAAAATGTAGTTTTCAGGATAACCTGATTTACGAAATTTTTCACGCACACGGAAAGATTGTTCAAATACATTTCGATGACAAACAGCACAAACTGTCAATGATATGGATGGATATTTTATGTTTGGAATTCCATCGAGAAATAAACTTCCAAGTGCTTTTTCTCACACTATTTATAAAGGGCGTTCTTTCTGATAGAGCACATAATCCTCGCTAGCGTCGTGCCCTATGCGCGTACGCACTTGTCAGATGCGTGTTGCAACGTTATATCACGGGCATTGCGTAAAGCGTTGGCAGCTCGCGTCAAACACATACGTTCTTCATAAGTCCTTCTCTCCAGTCTCATTTTCTTTTTTACGCACATTAGGCCCACGTGAGTCCCAAAATCAGAAGATAGCTATCGCGCAATGCTAGCTCCGGATGAGGAGAAAGTTCCTTTCTCGTACATTTTTCCATACGCATATCCAGTTTGGAAACGGTAACTTGAGAAGAGTTTCAGCTGATACGTCGTAACTGGTTTCATAAACGTAAATCAGAAAAGTGATTTTAACGATAAATAAAAAAAGAGGAAAAAATGGAATTATCGGAACATTATCGATTGTGATATCGGAGAGGAAAATACGTGTGGGCACCTCAGTTCAATTTAATAAATCGTTTATTTGCAGGTGGCACTGTGCTTTTTAATCTCGACACACGTGAGCACTCAATCGCTCTTTCCTTTGAACCTACAAGCTTTCCTAACTTTCACTACTGGTATTCTGTCTTTTCACCCTTCACTTGTTCCAGGTGCGGATTTTACTTTTAGTTCTTTGGAAATATTCAAAGAAAAAACAACAAGCGTAAAGTAATGCTTTATTTAACCCTTACCAATCGTCATTCTTCTTCTGCATTACCCACAGCATTTTTACTTAAGTAACTTTTTCTACCCTTTGTTTTTCTTTTTTTTCATATCGGAATTGTTTACACGATAATTCTGCAAGTTAAGAGATGAGAATAATGTAAGTTCATGCGAGTGGATATATACTTCCTCATCAGCTCTTGACTGCTTACGCAATTAAATCAAGCGATTGTACAACTTGCTACTTAAGGGAGAAGAGTCGAGTAAAAAAAAAAAAAATACCCCGGACACTCTGTGTGACACAGTGCCCTCGATCCTAGGTATCATAATAACGCTGCTTACGAACGATTGGACCGTATCTTTCAGCAGTTTAACTATCGTGTAATTCGACGTTTGCAATAGTAGCTAGTAGCGGAATCGCGTTGCCAGCTGGCGTGCAATTTTTTTAACGATGATGCCACCTCATGCTCCATTATCTTCAGCATCGCGATCACAAACCGAGTGAAGAAAGCAGCAGCCAGGGATATATTTCGAAATCAACATCAAAACTATTATTATTTGACAACAAAAACCCGAGGCTCTATAGACCACAGGAATGACTAAAACCCTTCAGGTACGGTTCTTTTATTTTTGTTATTCTCGAATCGAGTCTCACCAAAAGTACATTGAGTTTTTTCTTTCTGCGACCATGCAGCATTTCATTATCGGTCGCTATAAACCTGATATTTCTGCAGTTGAACTTGAAAAATCCTCGTAACCATTGCGATAGGTGACGCAGACGGTTGTAAAACAAGAAAAAATTCAATGCCAGGGCTGAAGCCGATAGCGAAGGTTTTCATTTTTACGAATCATGGATTATAACTGCGATCGCATCAAGCTAAACTCCTTGTATGGATGTTGATACTGGAAAAGGGGAATTGGAAATTACAGAAAAGTGTGTTGATCATTTAGAGAAGTATATTATTGCAGAAGGTGAATTACTGTTCTTAGAGAATTATTGTAGAGGTTCTCTCTCTATAAATGTTGCGCTCATGTCGAGGCCGATTGCGTACCACGTTTTCTTTTCTTTCTTTGTTCCGCGACGATGAGACTGCGAGGCGCTAGAGTGCTTTGCTAGACTTAGCGGCTGCATCTATCAAACCTAGGTGTACGCTGGGTACTTCGACCTACTTTTCTGGGAAAGGCTCGACCTCGCTTTTCCCTTGGCAGATACGCGCCACTTTTCCTCCCGTCCTTGTGACTCGAACAGCGGAACGCGCTACGGAAAAACTCTATTCAATCTTCCTACCACATCGCGTTTCTCGCCAGGAAGAAGGCAGGATAGTCATTAAGTGTGTGCCTTGTTTACAAACACGGAATTTCTAACGTCGAATCACGCTTCAGCAGGCTCCATTTTTTTCGACACGTTATTGCTTTAACTTCTAACAACTAATTTTACTTAAGCAGTTTCCTTTATGCATAAAAAAAATGTGTATCGTGCGAAAGAAAAAAAGCCAGAAAAAGGGAAACATAAGCGAATATTGGTAAACGCATCAACTCTGCACGTTCAAGGTCGCCTTATCGATTGCAATTTACGTTTACCACATGTTGTTGCATCGTTACGTCATTGAAACTCGATTACGACCAATATCGATGTGTGGGAGAAAGAATGGAACGCACGAATCGCGCACGCATAATCGGAGAACCTTCGGTTCTCATTTCCGTGTTCGAGCCTACGTCATTGTATGCTGTTGAAGTTATATTTACGGCTTGAAAATTGTTTTTCTCCTCACTGATACAAAGCTGTGCTTCGCACTTCCTCTTTTCTTTGAGCCATTCGTCAACAAATTTCTATCAGATTTCGTGGCCGCTAGAGAAACCAACCTTCCGTTGATAAGACGTCACAATGTGTGAGTGAAAAATATAATATTGTGGTTGAGGACTAGAAAAAAAAACTTCAAGGGGCAAAACAGCCTTAGAAACACGTTAAGGCTTGACAATAATACTCAGAAATTAAAATACGGAAACATGAAAATACTATAATACAGAAGTAGTGCTTCAGAAAGAAACACTTTGATCCTCATTCCTAAACCTGCGGAACTCATAGCATATAATTACGTCCATATTTGCTAGTTTTTTAAAAATCTTCTTTCCTGTAAGGGGGAAAATGTGCGGTCTGGATTTGCATTCCCAGGCTGCATGCATCCGAGTGGTAGTTGTGGAAGGGGTCAACAACGACGGGTGTAAATTGGAAAAAGATCGCATAAAGCCAACTTCCTGCGTGCACCGTGCCAGAACTTCCGGTAAAACTAGCGGAAGTTTCCAACGCGCTCCACAAGCAATGCAATTCCAAGGCTTTGAGTTTAGACATATAACCCGTGGAATTCGAGCACCTAGAAGCCCACAAGGAATCCTGGTGTCATTCCTGCACGCGCGTGCTTTGATTTCGTAATTTCGCCCCTTCATTTTCAGAGATCGATTGCAAGTAGGTCGAAGTTTTATTTCGATCCAAAATTCCCCTTACTTTTTTAAGCTTCCAATCTTTATGGACTGTAAAGAAACACAGCATATCTTATGACATACTTTGTAGGATTAAACTAGCTGATCTCAACGATTTTCACTCAAGAATGTATAACTAGGTGTTTTATCTTATCAGCGTCAATGATTTCGTGTTCACATCCTAGTCATGTGTGAACCGAGATTCTAAACCCCTTCGATTTCGACACTGTGTGGGCACGATTTCTTTGCTAATGTCGAGTCTCTCTCTTTTCTTGATGCAACCTTGCAAGCGATCCTATGCATTGCACGCATACATATTCACACCGCATAATACATTACCGACCCGCTCCAATATCCAAGGTAGATGTAGTAGAGCCGGTCGTGGTATACTAGTAATTGCGACACCCGGCATCAGTCGAGTTCGCTGAAAGGCCAGCCGCGTGAAAAGGCCGCTACTGCACTGCTTTCTCGACTTTCGATAGCAACTCGTTCTGCTTCGAAACTTATGAGCGAACTGTTCAGAAGGCTTGGTTGACAAGATCGAAAGTTATTGTGCATTGGTGCAAACTCCCCCGTCATATTCAAACCATTGCTACAATTCTCCAAATTTATTTCCTCCATATGTCAACTTCCACAGTACAAGTCAGACAATGGATAATTGGAAACCTGATGATCTAATAGATCAAGCGCTAATGTTCTTTTGTCATATACGACATATGCCTAACCAACAATGGTTCAATCCCGGTTCCTGAGCATACTCGAGAGCTGGTTGAAAAAAATTTTTTCGACACTGGCACAGCAAAAATAAAAGATACAATTCGCGACATGAAACAGTTTTGACAAAATCGGAGTAGAATCAATACAAAGGAACCAGAATAAAACATTGCTCATACATATTAATCACCTTTTCAAAATCTCAGATTACAGGAACAAAGCACAACTTATTTTGAAACACTTGATAAAATGTAAATGACAGCTGGGAATCGCCATTTTCGCTCAGTTTAATAAACAGACACGAACCTAGGTGACAGTGGCATAGTAAGTTTCACTAATTTTCGAGTAAAAATTAACCATTGTGAGGTGAAAAATTGTCTGAGCCAGGGTTAAAAACACTAAATTCTCTGATTTCTCATTTTTAACCAGGATGTATGTGGATGAGATAGAAAAACTGATAAATTCGGTATCACTCAAACAATTGGCAGTTCAGCTGATTACCATACGTAATTCCAGGAAATTCGCAATCCTATAATCGGATTCATAGGCACCCTCATTTTTATCTCATGTAGATCGAGCGCGATTCCGCTCTTGTATTCCCAGAGTGTGCGCATTGCGTGGTTTTATGCACCCCAACGAATGGACGAATCAACGGGCACCAAGGAAATAAGTTGATGAGGAAACACAGCCTAGCTGCACCCACACGCCTTTTCGTGCATAGCAACTCATGGCAGCAACAAGCGACACCGTTGCTTCGCGCTCACGAATGGCCGCGTCACGAACCCGGCGCGGCGCGGCGAAGGGTGCACGTGTACCGGAGACCCGGCTTCGCTTGGCTTATAGATCGGGTTCGGGTTATAGGCTAGCGCAGATTAGTTTGTTTTCCGAGCTTTGAACTAACTCAGAGTCTCAGAGCGTATTCCGGTTTTACTAGCTGGAACAAAAAAGGCAAAATAGTCGATTCCAATACGGACACGATTATCCTTCCCAACGGTCTTTAACTAGTTGCACCACCTTTGCACTCAAAGTCAAGACAGCACGCAAGCTTCCAGTAATATTGCATTTTCTACAAAAATTTTCATGACTGCTGCGGCAGCAAATTGTAGGTTGCTCGAAACGACCACTGATGGGGAGGGTATCATAATTTTTAGAATGTTCAAGAGATGTAAAATTCTAAGTAGGCTAGTACTATGTTAAACAAAGAAACCTGGCATATGGTAGAATAGGATAAATGTTTATCAGTCGAAGCAACTCTTATTACTGTTTGCGATGGTGCAAGTGGATGCTTTGTTTTGAAACGCAGAGGCTTTGTAGTGGTGGAATCGACAATTGAGGAAAAAATCGTTGTAATGGGTCCGGTAATTAAGAGGAATGCCGTGTTCAGCGGCCGGCCGACCAGGAATCGCGATACAGCGATTCGTGCCTTTCGTTCTCCATTTACAGGCACGAGATGGTAAAGTTCGTCGTTGTTGCCGGTAACTAAGGCTCTGAACGAACGTAACCGTGGTCACGTTCGCGTCCCGTAATGCTCGGGCCCTAAGGCAAGCAGATACATACGCAACATGGGACCCAATAAGGCCAGGGTATATATGTGCAGGGGACGAACGTCAGCAGTGGAACGGGCGCTTCCTAGATTAGCTTCGGGCCGGATTTCCAAATGCGCCAATGTCGTGCTGTCCAGTATTTTACTCCCCTATCTTTCCCACGCGATCTTCCATTTGCGTTAATGAAAATGCCAATAACGGAAATGAGACGCAGAAAAAATGAGTCTAAATTCAGCTGAACAATAATTCAAGTCAACTAACCAGTAAACATTTCATATGAATAATATCCAAATGATATTCATAAGATAAATCATCTTTTGGATGCAGATTTGCATAGTAGGTTGTGTAACAAAGGCGTATTAATGAATATACTGCATGAAAATTATCAATGCAAAAGTTTCCCCAAGTCCTCAATGGCCTCCAAGATGACGTGCCTACATCCGATGCAGCAACCCGTTCTAGTTCGAAGCCACCTACTCTCGCTTTTGCCTCACTTCGCGACTGACCTACGTGTATTTGACCCACTTACTATCAGATATACAAGAAACGGCATGACGAATAATTTTAGGCCTGGCATCAGCATTTTCATTGTACCTCCATTAATTCTCCACCATCGTCCTGAATTTCGACTACCCGGATTCAACTTGAGTCGTATGCCAATCAAGATTCCTGCTGACCTTATTCTCAGAATTCCGCATGCGCATCAACTCTGTAAAACATTGTCTCGCTTTCGAAAATGCAATTAATTTAATTTTTGTATTCTCTGTTTAAACATCAAAAGAGTAATTACAAAATAAACTCCCCGCCAACAAGTCATTCTTGACTTGAACAACGAAACCTACGTCAACAGAAATTTTGTTGCTTGGATGGATTTATTTTCCTCGTATATTCAGTGATGATAAATATTTGTCAGAGAATCCTCTCCGAGTGAAATAATTGCTTCTCATGCGACCCAACTGCGCAGCATTAAACACCATATTTTTGTGTACTCCCACCCGGTGTGAAATAGGCACCGTCAAGAACGCGTGGAGTCGGCTGTATTACGCGAGCTAATACTATTCGGTGTATAATCATCGCGATCCATCTTGCATAACCTATCCACCGGCGAAGTAGTACAACGTGTGTATGACATAATCTTGCGCCTCCCTCATACAACAGACATTCTCCGTTCATAGTGTAACATTCTCGAATCAACGGTGGCTGCCATTTCAAATAGATCATAGAGCTATCACGCGTGCGCTCTTATTACCAATGAGGTACGTACAAGACGAAAGAAACTACTCAACTACTTCCTACGAAAGTCACTTGAGGATAGTAGCTACAACGCCATTTGGATATATTAGAGAAGAAGTGCGTGTAGTATCAGAGGAGCACGCGTGTGTTACGCAAATGAAAATATGTGGGCGGAAAGTTACAACCTTGTGGTGACGCGACCACTATGCGAGCCTAACTCCGATACGTTGATTTATAATGATTGTTACAGCAAGGATTTATTTTGTACTATACTGTCTTATATATCCCATATGCTCGCCCACAGGAATTCCGGATGAAGCCACTTGACATCATAAGTAAAAATTCCCACCAGGTACGAATTAGTAAATAAAAACATTCACAGACTCCTTCCTTCGAATTCCTGAAACTGATCAGTAAATAAGGGATACAGCCGGGACATCAAGACTGCTGCAGCGAATTGCACTACATTTTTAAGCGTACTTGCCTTTATAGCCGGCAATTAAAGTCTTGGCGCGTCCCTGGAGAATTCTTGCGCGGTCGAATACCCGGGGACCTGATCAGACCCTTAATCCGATCATGCTCTCCAATGGCACATGCTAAAGAAACGACTATCATCGAGATATAATATAGTGGAGAAAATAAATATCACTACCTCTGAAATACTTCGTAATATATTGTCTACATGCGCGAAGATCCAAACACAAATCGATTTGTTTTGGAATTTATCACCTCTTCAATAATTTCCACTTTGAGTACACAGTGAAATCTGATACGATATCTGAGAACGCCTCCAAAGGGAAACTTGAAAATTATTTGATCTGCCTCGAACAGCAAATTAAAAATCTGCACTAATGAGCCGATTTAGATTGACTCTTCTATCGTTAACAACCCACAACTCATTAACCTACGCTAATGAAATGAACGTGACGTTCGTAATCGGGTATGAGGCAGTGGTTAAAGTCAATAGGATTATCCCGGGCTCGCGAGCGTTGATCCAATAATTATCCACATTATCCAATTGCATACCTATGCAAAATTCGACTCAACAATCTATGGAAAAAAATTGGCCAAGGTTCGTCCCTGTGCGAATAACGGTTAGACATTTCGGCGTCTAATTAGATACATTGACAGGCCTGGAAATGAGTTGAACGACCGTGAAGAATCAAATCCAATGCACTGTCGGCATATCGACAAGTTTCGACTGCGTAACCGGAAGCAACGTTAAATTCGTCTGGCGATTCAAAACACGGACATACGTAGTTAGCCCACGAAAAGAGCGCGTGGCCTGGCACAATAACGACGTCACAATATTGGACTTGCGCATCAGGCTTGTTTATGTCGAGATAGCCGGCTGCCTACTAGAAGTTAGGTTAGCCGGCACCGGCGAACTATCTTTGGATTCACGAATGTAGGAACCCAAGAGAATATTACTCAATCAATTTTCAAGTCTGTGTTAGTGACCGGTGACACCGTTAACACAATCATTACATTCGAATGAGTGTTGAGCCAGGTATTTCTGAGGCTACCATAGATAGCTAGGGGTCCAGTTGACCGGACTTTCGGCCAAAAATGCAAGATGAGTCAGAAGGGCTTCGAAACAGTAAAGTACGTCAAGGCCAGATTTTGTTTACATCCAAAGATGTGACTCATAGATAATATTCGTTAAACTAGATAACTGCGAACATACCGTTGGAAATGGCGTTGATATTAGATAGCAGAATAGCACAACATAGAATTAGACAGTCATAGCTTTTCAGCTATAATGGTGTTGCCCAAGAGATGCGCGGTCAAGGACAATTCTACGTTATCTGATGTATTTCCAATCATGGAGGAATCACTCATGAATAAGTTTGTATTGAGCAATCATACAGGAAATCTTTCAAACAAATTGGCATTTACGTTTGAACACCGGTGAACTTTGACTTCGATATGTGATTTAAGAGCGCAAAACCTGTATCTTTGAACCAAAATACAATTTCGTTGTATTGCCTCTCAAGAGAAAATGACTGATCATTATTGGAACTCTGCGCAATTATTAAAGTGGTAGAGCACGATCCATAAATTAAGATAGAACTCGCAGAGTTATGAAATGAAGCAACTAATGCCTTTTCAAGAGAAAAAAGCAGTACTCCATTGTACTCCTTTACCGATTTACATAGAAATCTAGAGAACTTTCTCATAATATTTTCCACACAGTGGAGCCTTTTGGGCAAAAGACAGTTTGTAGTCTATTGTGAAGGAGCTGAGAGAAATCGTTGCATGTACACCATCAACCATCTACATTCTACACAGATAGCTGTTCTCCACGTGGAGAGCTACCGGTAGCCGGTGCAGCGGTAGTTGTAGTCCATCGGCGTGCAACACGAGTTACAGGCTTGCGCTAGCGGCTAGCTAGAGCGCATTGTAGCCACTCATTATGAATCTAGCCGCGCCCACGTAGCGGGACCGAGGCCGCGTATTTCTCTCTTTGTCTCTCGCCCCCCCCCTTCTCCCATTCCTCTCTCCCTATATTGCAATGCAACGCCTGATCGAATGTAATAGTACGATCCCTTATAACTTGCATCGATGAAATTTTCACGGTGTCTGTTTGCCTCACGACTTGCATGAAGGTTCGACCTCAAAACGATTCTGTAAGAGGTTGAGTGGATATCTTATCCCTTCTACCGTCACAAATCATGAAGAAGAAAATCTTGTAGGCGCGTCGTAATTTCCCATAGCGGTATTCTGTCAATGGATAGATGCTCGAATAAAATTAATAGAACCCGGTACTCGAGTCGATCCTAAGTACCGTACGGATTCTATCACGACCTTTTCAACGATGCTGTTCCTAATATTGATTATTCAAGCAGTATCTTCAAGCCGTCTAATCGCAAATCCAAGAGTTTTTCACTTTCCGATTGACATTGGAGGTATGATGATTACGAAAAAGGTGATGAAGACCTGGATTTACTGGGTAAGCACCAGAAAAGCGATAGCTTCTTGAGGATAACAAAAATCACCACACTGATGATTCGCTGTCATTGTGCTTTAATTCAATAGTTTCTATATTTCTGCAAGTTACTGCCATTGTCTTAGTTTTATCTTTATTTATTTTCAGGTCGTATTTTCTGTACCAGCTAATGACAATAAAACAACTGCAAACCTAAGTATATTTGTGTAATCTATTCAGTTTCTGGTTTTGACCGGCTTTGCAATAATTTTCTTCTTTTTAGTAGGTGAATGGAAATTTTTTATGTAAAACGGCAAACCATACCGCCGACAGCGCATTGTGGGACTTCTTCAATCATGGACATCGAATGAGTGCAAGTGGTTATAATGGTGAGGCTTCTTGGTCAATTGGGCTTTCCCCGTGATGCAAGATCGAATTGAAGCACTCGATAGCGACCATGTCAAATATAGGATGGTACGGAAATTCCAGTCAATGATGGCTCACGTCAGCTCTGAAGGCATCATCATGGTCTCTCTTTTTCTCATAGAAGTAGAATTTATGGTGAATACATACAAGTTTTATCTCCTTCCTTGTCGCCTCTTCCAGCAAGTGTGAGGGGGGGATCAGCAACGCTCATGCGCGTAGTGGAAATGGGCCATCTACACGACGATTCGCTTTGGAAACGAGGCCACGAAAATTAAATTTTGTGATTAACGGCGAGCGTATGCGCGAGAAACGTGTTTTTAAAACATCTAAACTGGCTTTGCTACTGTCTATCTCTAATAATGATGACTGATTTGGATTAAAGTTGCTGCATGACTGCTCCCAAATATGGCGAGTCCTCGTGGATGGATTGTTCAATGCAATATGAAGATATAAGATTTATTTATAGGAGCTGATTACATATCCCATGCTAGCTTTTATTTAAAACGCAAATTGAAGTTCCATGTACATTTATAAGGTTCAGTTTGACAATTGCTGTAAAATAATTAAAGACATGATAATCACAACTGCTAATAATTTCATATGATCTGTTGCGAAAGCGAATATTCTCAAAAGAAAATCTCTCATTAAATAGATGGCAATACTGTGCATTTTCATAAGGGTACAGAGATTATCAACATCTGCCGTTTCTCGAACGCGCTTTATTTTCTGGTATCGGTTTAAAGTCCCCGACCCACTTGACTATTCTATTATACGCTATTGCTAAAAATCTTCACTATGTGAATAATGAGGACAATCAGTTTATACATTTTATACTGAAGCTTGTACAAGTCGAATGATATCGAGAATATAGTTGATGTTAAAGTCCAGACTCTTGGTCTCGTAAAATTTACGATTCAATTGGCTGATCGGCCTTGGTGAGACGAACGAGCTTGGATGTAAATGCAATAATTATTGTCGGAATTTCCGACAAGAAATGCCCCATGTTTACAAGATGAAGGATACGCAACGCCATGCAGAATCTTTTCCGCGTTCGCTCTCACTCTCCGAGTGTCCCTAACACCCCTTGTTGCATCATTACAACTTTTCCGATAAGCCAACTACAAACTCGCACTGTCCGAGTCACGATAACGTTTATTGACGTCCTAAAGAGCAAGTCTCGACGAGTAAATCGAGCGTCAGTCGGACATTGGCATTGCACAATTGTGCACCGAGGTAGTGAACTTATAGAATACGCCTGAACCCTGATACTGGTTGACTAAATCCCAGAGATAATAATATAATGTTAATGCTTGACTCACAATAGCTCAAGTCAATATAATGATATAATCTCGGGTCTCCCAGGAAAAATAATGCCCATAGCATGAAACCGTTGCTCACTTTCTTTCAGATTGATTAAGGGCTAAAAATTCCCAGACATCAGAGTTTATGGAAGCAGATTTAGAATATCTTGTTTCTCTCTAAATATTGTGGAGTGAATTTTTTACACTACACTTGGAGTGAATCACCAATTAATTCCAATTGGAGTGAATGAGCACTCTAATGGAGTTATTATTTTACTCTTTTGAGTTGGAGTAACATATTCCACTCCCAAGCAAGGATTAAAACATTTCACCCGACGTGTAGAGTAATTTTTTACTCTATACGGAGTATATTCTTTACTTCTACTCTCATCTTTAGAGTAGAAATCTATACTCCAGCATCAGGAGTAAATTTTTACTCCATGCTAGTGTAAGTAAAAGCAATAACAGCGGGTTTCTCCCTCCTACGTATGAATGTTCCTTTAAATTTAAAAATATTAATATTTTTTCGGGGGATTATTATCTAATGTTTCTTGCATAAAAATATGTTGGACTCTCTATCTAAGCAAAACCAAATTTATTTTTATTAATATTTTTATTATGGTTATGATTATTATAACTGCATGTTTTGAATGATGGTACGATCATTAAAACTTGATTATTCTCAGCCATTCTAATTTACCGACGGAGTTCGGTGGTACGGGAAAGCGAAATATCGATAATCGAAATTTATGGCGCTAATTTTTGAAAGCAGAATATTTTAATCCTCGTGGAGTTGAGGTTCTAACAAAAATGTATTCATGAAGTTGCCGATAGAATCTGAAGAGCGGAAACAAACTCTATGGCTCAACGTATCGATGTTCAATAATTTCAAGACAAATTTTTGGAAACATGATATCTAATGAAGTCATCTCGTCATTACTCTTTTCCTCATTTTTTCTCTGGTTTTCATTGACTACTAAGAACCAACAGGTTTGACAGCCGATATATTTACAAAAATGGACTCTACACGTGTAAACTCTACGTCAACAGTTCTGCACTGTTAATTCTATACATATGAATTTTAATTTAAATGCTTAATTATCCGAAAAAAAATACAACATCGTTAAACTTCATTTAAAGACATGAAATACATTCAGCAAATCTAAATAAACGGCACACAATAGAATTCTGTATTCATTCTGTACAAATTCTGTTCTCACTTTGTATAGAAGTCTACGGTATAAGGTTCAACTGTGTAAGATTTCAAAAATGTTATAATAAATTATTTTTTACCGACTTTCCTAATGCAGAATATCATCACGAAGAGTTTATTTAGGCTCTCGAAATTTAATTGATGATTTTGTTGATAAGTTTTTGAAGGTCTATTTCGTTAATAAACTTATTCATTCCATCGCCCATAAAAAAAATTATATTTAAAAATTTTGTGCAAAGTTTTGCTGTCTAGAGTTCAACTCTGTAGCATTTATAGTTCATACTGCCACATTATATAAAATTTCCCTATATTTCAATTTTGTTAAATTTCGTTCATACAAAGCCACCACATTTTAAGCATATGCACTTAAAGCCAATGAAAAGGAACAAATACGTTATGTATCGAAAAATTTCTCATCAGAATTGGAGATGTCTTCGAAACAAAAGTGAACGGACAAGTTCACTAAATCGACAAAATATTTTACCATTACACACAAATAAATAAATATTCTGGATAATAATTTGAATCGATCGAATATGTTTTTGGAAAAAATTTAAGTTAGAGAATACTAGATTAGTAATTTGAGCATAAAAATTTCGATGTCACTTTTTTATGCTTATTTCCATCGGGGAAAAATTGTAATAGAAAATCTCGTAAAAATATTATTGCCTGAAATCCAAGAATAAACTTATTTTAGATCTTCGAAAAATTACAAATAAATCCATAAAAATAAGCGTTCATTTTTTGTAAGTTTGACAAAATATTTGGCTCGTGAATATAGTAAAAATTTAGAGCTATTTTAATGTAGATGGATTTAAACCAGGACACTTGTACTTTTAATGCCTCGAGAAGTGATTCTTTGACATTTTTTGATTCAGAAGTAATAATTTTAAAGATTTGATTTCTTTCTTTCGACAAAAAATCACTCCTTGGAATTGATATAATGTTCCGAATAATTTCAAATAATATCTTAATTGGAATAAAATGTATGGCCAATGTATCATAATTGAAACTTCTTCTTTAAACTGTAAAACAAATTGCGTGTACATAAAAATGTTGAAAAATATATTTTTAGTAACTACGGTTCAAACATTTTATTTTTAAATATTTTGAACGTTTCCATCATGTACTACAATAATTAATAATGCTTCAGCCTCATAGTGCGTACTAAATCATTTTTCTAGCTTCTCAGCGCAGAATTCTCCTATCTTAACAACACATACACTGAATACACAAATCCTGGACGAATGAGGATTTATAAAAAAACGTGCTCTAACATGCCGAAATTTCTAACCTAAAAAATTCTAATCGTCAAAAATACGAACAATGGGTAACTCCCATAATTAATAACCTTAAAATCCCTCCTCTGTTGATTTTCATCTTCCATATTTCATCTATTTACCTACATCCTCTCACAATTTACTCTAAAAAGGGATAAAAAATAATTATTCATATAAATTACTAAAAACCGGCATTTTCGAGGATGCACATAACCTGTAAAAAGCAGTTTCCTTACCTCTTGTCCCGACGGGGCAAAGACAACATGGACCTCGTCTGTCTTCACATTATGTTCAGTGACTTCTGCATGTATTTCCCTTCCATTGTAAGTCAAATACACCTTCTGTCCTGGCACAAGTTTCGTGTTTGTAATTGATCCAAATCCCGGACCGATTATTTCTCGATCCTGATATTCTTTCAACTTAACTATATCTTCACCAGGCACGTCATCGAATTTCACTAAAAATCTCGTTTTCGTTGTTAGTGGCATTCCGTTGCCACTAGCATTCGAACCCGGTGTGTGCACTTCGAAGATACTTCCACAATAATATTTCCCGTTTTCCAGGGGCGCGCATACCTTCGTCCCGAAGATGCTGCGCTTCGCTAACCTCTTGCCGGTAGACATTATCGTCTCAAGATGAAAATTCGTAAATTTTTTTTTTACCTCCTCAATTTACGAAACTTCTTTTGGCTCCAAAACTTCCTAACCTCCCAAACAGAACACTCGCGTCGCAATGTCTGACGGTTCAAAACACTCGTTAGTACTTCAAACACTTAGTTTCTGATATTTCAACACACACAAAACAAAACACTATTTTTCTTCGAAAATACTATATCGAAAATCCGTTGAAGCTTTCTACGCGGGATGGGAAGGTTTGCGCGGTCTGAAACCGGTACTTTTGTCGTATTTTCGGCATAATACATAATACACAGCAGAGCGTCACCGGCGCCGGAGTGAACTCGCACGACGGAGTGAGCTTGGCTTGAACAACGAGAGACCGAGTCGAGGACTGACTGTGGCGTACCGGCCGGCCAACAGAAACAGCTGGGAGATAACAACAAACCCCACCACGTGACTTGACTATAGACGCTGATTGGTGGACAGTTCTGACCTACTTCCCCCACGAGGGAAGAACGCGCACGCCGCTGTTAATGAAATATGATCAAATATGATCGAAATTCGAAAAAGGAAATATAAATATTTGGAATTGATTAATTCTGATCGAAATTAAAAGTTGGATTTCAACATTTTCGACAATCGAGGTATTGTTCTTGTGATTTTATCTTTGTCATCCGCTGGAAAGTAGAAATGCCGGTTTCGAAAGAAGCGGAGCAGAGTCTTACATCGGGAGAAGGGCCTGGGACAAAGGAAGAGATTGATCATTTATATCAAGTATGATCATGAACTTAACCATGATGTACCGATTTTGAGTTCTGAATATCAAGAACTTGATTAACGTTGAATTGAAGATGGATGGAGTCGGTATATAATATTCTTCTTCAGAAACACCTTAGTTTTGTTTGTACTACGCAGTAGCAGAACTAGCAGAAGTCGATTGTCTCCAGCGCCATTTTGCATCAGATCAGCTGACGGTGTGTTGTGACGACTGGAGGTGCTGGAAAGCATTATCAGCATTATGCCGGCCGGCAATAATAATGTTATTCGTATGGTATTTTTATGGGTTCCAAGAAGAAATTGTGGTTACGAGACAATCGCAAAAATGTTGAGGTTAGGTTGTGGATCAATGCGGTTTTTCGAGATATATTTATGGGATGCGAAGTTGATATTTTATGTATTTCCATATTCAGATGGAATTTTCAACTTCTATAGACAAATATTCTTGTAATTTATTAGATTCATTAGGTTATCTTAATAATTCCAGTACAAAATAGGGGTTTTGTTGCCAAATTAATTGCTTAACCTACAAATTTTTTGATTGTTTTTATTCCTATATTTTATTAACTTGAGTGTGCTGAATAAATGTGATGTTGAACAGAAAATCATTCCACAATGAACGTTTGAAGTCAATTAACATTTTTTACTGCATATTTCAAGAAGGTATGATTTGGAATTTGTAATAAGGCTTCCATTGAAATATTATGAAGGTTGACCAGTCACCTGCGAATAGAGTTGTTCAATGCATACAATTCCTTGATCGTGCCTTTAGTTTTGAATCCATGGAATGATACTATGGAATTAAAGTTATTAATCTATTTCAATCCAATGTTTCGATAAAATTTGTGTAATAGCTCTTAACCAAGTACATTCTAAAAGGAATAAAAACTATAATTTTCGAATGAAATAAATAACATAAGTTTAAATATTTTCATTTGCGTTTCTGGCGTATTCAATAAATAAAAAGCTTTTCAAACCGGTAGGTCCATTACCTCAAAACTTACGTCGTGAGGATTGATTTCCATTTGTAAAGTTTTAGCAAAAAGTGATTTTACATATTTTTTTTCGTGATTTTTTTTTTCATTTTTCACTGATAGATGTATTGGATTTCATGCTCAAAGCGTGTTCCTGTACGTAAAATACAAACAATTGGGAAAATTTCATTTAACCTAACGTTTGATGTATTTAATATATAACAAGATGATTTAAATCAATTTAATTTTTCTCATTTCGTCCCTTGTTTCATGAATTCATGAACAGCTTAGACTCAAGGATTGGGGAGGATTGAATTGATTCTAACATTTTTCCAAATTAATTATTTAAACGAAACTTCCGAAAAATGGTACTGACTTTGATATCAAAGCTTTTATGTTCCAAATTTCAATGATTTCCGATTGCAAATTAAAAATGGTCGTCAACGCTCCAAAGTAATAAGTTTTTATTCCGATACTAAGAAATTAAAAATTCTCAGTTTTCAAATTCAATTCTTCAAAAATTGTGTTTGGAAATAAAAGCGTCAATAGCTGCCGGATTTAAGGTTTTTATAGTTCAAGTTTGACGTAAGTATAAATATTTCTTACAGATTTTGTTCCTCGGCCACCAAAAGCTGAAATTTTACATCCGATAACTCAGAATCTATTCCAAAGGATGAATTTTCGCCTCTAGAAAAGAAATGTCAATTGCAATCTTGGGCGGAATTTCAATCATAAAAATACAAATTGTTATCGGAAGTCATAAGAACGTATCCAATTTCTCACAAAAAATAACAACTATACTACCATGAGCATAAATTAAATATTACCTAGCACTCAGGTTCAATTTCCGATTTAGAATTGAAGCATCAAAATTATAAATATTGAAACATGAATGAATTAGAAGGCCGTCGCTACGTGCATCCAATTTCGATGCAAATATCTACACTTTTACAGTACGCATAACGGGACCTGGAAGAGGAAATATTTGTTTCGAAATTTCGGTAAAAAAGACGAATTTTTTAAACACTGCCTGCATTCAAATTCAAATTCAAATCGTGCTTAATTTACAATTGTATCGCACCGGTTGAAATTATCCACGCCTATTTTTTTAACTGCTGCTAAAGTAATAAGAGCGTCTAAGCGTCTTATTTTGATATATTTAACTTTCAATTCGAGCCTTTTATACGCTGTATTCTATTTCCTTTCGAGGTATTACGAGGAGAAAAATTTCACGGTAATATTATGAAAGTTAAGGTAGTTCAGCAACAGCTTAAAGAACAGACGTGTAGATAATTTACGCCGGTAGTGTATTCCCAAGAACTTCTATTTGAATAAAATATAATAAAAATTGAAAACACTTTTTTATTAATGAAGTTAGTACTTTTTTCCACTTTTTCGAATTAGGGATAATCCCTTTTGGGATTTTTGTTACAATCATCTTTATCAATTTATCAAGAAATGATCGCGATACTGAGAAAAGAAAAATGTTGAATCGAAAAAAATTAATTTTATTCAAAGAAATTATCGT
This sequence comes from Neuroterus valhalla, assembly GCA_011762715.2. Classification (NCBI taxonomy): domain Eukaryota; kingdom Metazoa; phylum Arthropoda; class Insecta; order Hymenoptera; family Cynipidae; genus Neuroterus; species Neuroterus valhalla. The sequence goes on along the minus strand of WSXT02028777.1, from coordinate 14,488 downwards.
ACTGAATACGTACATCGTGTACTTCCTCAATCCAAAGAAATGGTTTGATCTAAATAAAGAATAAAAATTTATTGAAACAACTTCATAATTATTTCTGTCAGTGAAGTTACTTGATAAACGTGATTCCTTGCTTCAGAGGAGCTGTCCTAAATTTTTATGAATATTTTTGAAAAAATAATAGATGAGCTTCCAATATGATGGATATTTATTTGGCCCCAAGATGCAATATATTATTAAGAATAAGCATGCGACAAAAATGAAAAAATATTAATTGATTCAAAGAGCACAATGGATGACTAAAAGAATAATTCATAGAAATAAGGGTAGCTTAAGATCAAAGAAATATTTTATTGGGTCAAAAAATATGTACCCCTATTGTAAAAACATTTGAATAGTTGAAGTACAAAATAATCAATCTACCGTTTGCTCAAAATTATTCTTCGACAAAAAAATAATAATGATATTATTGTAATAATAAAAAAATCTGCCCGCTGCGCGGGCACATTCTCATGGCCCGCGGCTCGCTTCGCTCGCAAGTTTGAGCGCGCGTCATTTGAATCTCGCGCTTCGCGCTCGATAATGTATTTACCTCGCGCTACGCGCTCGGTTTGTTTTTCATCTCACGCTTCGCGTTCGGTTTCATACGTGTTTAATTCAGTTTACAATGCATGTAATGCATACACAGAGTTTCAAATCTTGCAAAACCGCTGAAAACCTCTACTTCTATGAAGATTATTGATTTTTCTTATATTTGTAATGAAATTTTTTTTCATATTAAGTTTACTTAAGGCTCTACTGGTCTTAAGGAACACATTCTCATTACAATGCTCGCCACTAATATTTACATCTCGCCTAGTTTGGCTTGCAAATTGAATTTCACATTGTTTAAAAAGCGTTATCACGATTAAAACGAAAAATTTACATCGCCTTATTGAAAAAAATTTCATGTAAAACTTGTAGAACGATAGTTTTGCTGAAAAATGGAATTTTTCAATTTTGATAACATTTTTCACGATATCAATTAAAAACTACACATCTTATGAAAAAATTGTATACATAAAATTTATAGGTTCTTTTAAAATGAATAATTTTTGTTGTTAACATTTTTTTTGCACCTTGCATAGCTTGACCAAAAAATGAATCTTTCTATTTCTCATTCACTTTTTACCTATTATAAGGAACAGTACTTACAATTTTGAATCTTAGAAAAAAAAATCCAAAAAAATGTTCAAAATACTCCCAAAGCACGATCGAATATGATCATTCTTTCGATAGTTATCAAGTTCACAGATTATATTTCCTTATTTTTTGTGCGATCAAAATTGAAATTTTTTATTTTTTGAGAAAATTAAAAAAGTTGTATTCACGATGTATTACGGCTCCCAAAAAGGAACATTTTTTCACTCTGACTTTCTTTACAATCTTGCGTAATTTGGCTAAAAATTCTCATTTTCTTTTATATTTTTGAATTTTGAAAATGCCACAACTCTGTCAATTTTGTTTTTATCAAAAAAAATCATAAGGATACATTGTTTCACTTTTTACCTACTATAATAAACCGTCTTTAGAATTTTTGAGTCTTGGAAAAAAAAAATCCAAAAAAATTTTCAAAATGCTCCCCCTCTTATCTCTTTTTTCGATCCAAAACAGCTGTTCGATAACTCGAATTTCGTTAATTCGAATTTTTCGATAAGTCGAAGTCGGTAGACGGACCCTCAGGGGGGTCTCGGTAAGTGGAATTCCTCAACGCAGGGGCACAAATATCTTTGCTGGGGGTGGTCAGGCACTGGACGGTAGGGGGGTCTTCTGATATAAAGGATAGATATTGAGTGTGAACTAGACATAATTCGTGCAATGGTGACTTGATCCTGAATACTACATTTCTTAACGATCGGCCGTTTTCAGGGCCAACAGATTTTTCTCACAAGGAATAACCTTTATATAAAACATGCACTCGTTTAGTAGTTAGAAATCCTGATATTTCTAGTCTTTTGCCTGAACTCTACTCTTTTCCAATTTTGTACTTAGTGTACTCCCCGGAAAACACACGATCGTTTCGCAAACGTTTTTCAAATACAATGTCGTCAGGATATGTATATTTCTTCGATAACTCGAATTTTCGATAACTTGTGTTACAGCGAATAGTGTCCCGAACTAGTTTGTCTCCTCACTACCTTTTTACCCTCTCCCTCTACCGGCAAAGACCCGTTGGGTCCCTGCCGGGTGTTTTCCATATTACTTTTTCTTAGTTTCTGCTTTCTGACCAAAGCGACGCTTGCTTATAGTATCTAGGAGCAACAATGTGTTTCGTGGCCCTTTAATGTCCGTGAGGAAATCAAGGTTATTTTCATGTATTTTTGCCTCCTGAATCCGATTTTCGAAGGTGCCAAGCCGTAAATGGTCAAATTAAAAAGTTATTAACAAATTAATTGTTTAAACAATTGCCATTTTTTACCTATTCAAGTTACAGGGCCCTGCGGTGTATCAAATGATTCCAAATTTATTCAGAAATACGCTTGTTCTTTTAAATTTCAAAAATAATAATTAGAACCCAAGATATTGCAAATAAACCACAGAAACCCCATAGAAACGGAACATTTTAATATTTAACACGCTACATCTTGTTTCCTATTGAAGTAATGAACTTCCAAAACATATGAAAATGTTCGAAATTTTTTTAAAAAGAGGACTGTGTTTCATATTTATTCAAATAAAACCAGAAATGAAAATATCGCAAGTTAATTGAACGAAAATCGCCCGTTTTCGGAGGATTCAATTGTTTAAAGGCTCATAAGCTCCCTCCTATGAATGTTGGTGGTGCCTAATAGAGACAAAATGATTCTTTAGCTTAAGACAAATCGATTGGTTTTTTGAAACTGCAAAAATGTTAATTAGAACCGGAGCTACGGCGATTTGAGTGAACGAGAATGTACGGTGAGCCTGGTGGAATGCGGCCCGGATTGTCGAGCATCGACAGATTTCTCGTTCACTCAAATCGCTGTAGCTCCAGTTCTAATTAACATTTTCGCAGTTTCAAAAAACCAATCGATTTGTCTTAAGCTATAGAATCGTTTGGTCACTATTAGGCACTACCAACATTCATAGGAGGAAGCTTATGAGCCTTTAAACAATTGAACCGTCCGAAAACGGGCGATTTTTGTTCAATTAACTTGCGATATTTTCATTTCTGGTTATTATTTGAATAAATATGAAACACAGACCTCTTTCTTATTAAATTGCGAACATTTTTTTATGATTTGGAAGTTCATTACTTCAATAGGAAACAAGTTGTAGCGTGTTAAACACTAAAATGTTCCGTTTCTATGGGTTTTCCGTGGTTTATTTGCAATATCTTGGGTTCTAATTCATATTTTTGAAATTTTAAAAAACGAGCGTGTTTCTGAATAAATTTGGAATCATTTGATATACCGCAGGGCCCTGTAACTTTAATAGGTAAAAAGTGGCAATTGTTTAAACACTAAATTTGTTATTAACTTTTTAATTTGACCATTTACGGCTTGGCACCTTCGAAAATCGGATTCAGGAGGCAAACATACATAAAAATAACCTTAATTTCCTCACGGACATTAAAGGGCCACGAAAACCATTGTTGCTCCTAGACTATCATTGCTTTTCCGTATCCTCAATGAACAGCGTTCTTGTTATTTGCGCAGAAGGGAAAAAATTTGAAGTGTTTTATGATTTGTTTTATTTAAATAAGTTTTTTAGAATGAAGTGTTGTGTATGTTTTTTGAACTACGAAAAAAATGCTCAAAAAATATTTATTTTGTTGAAAAAAAAACCAATACTAAACATCTGGTCGATCTTACCAGAAAATTAGTTGAAATAACTAGAAACGGAAATGTAAGCTTAACTTAATGTTTGGTTACTTTTACTAGACAGCTAGTTAGCCCTACGAGCCACAGAAGTGTTGGCCTTACTAGATGTCTAGTAACTTACACCACATATCTAGTAATTCTAACTAGACAGAGTTTAACTAGACAGTCTGGTGCGTTTAACTAGACAGCGAGTTGGTTCATATTTTACTAGACTGTCTAGTAGGGCTAACTAGAATCCTTGTTAACCCAACTAGACATTTTTCTCCGTGTAGTTCAACCCAGCGGACACGTTCTATAAATCTTACATAAGAAAAAGGTAAAATTTATGCAACACATTGTTACGATTGTGTTCTATAACAATTACAGAACATAAAGATCACACTGTTCTTTAACACTGTTACTCTAGGGATACGTTACAGTTCTGGAATTTTGTTCTGTAACTGATATAGAACAGAGTGATAGAACTGTTCTGTTACTGGTATGTCACACGTGTTCCATGAAGGGAACATGAAAGCCACACTGTTCTGTAACGCTGTTACTTTGAGGATATGTAACAGTTCTGGATTTTTGTTCCGTAACTAATATAGAACAGAGTGATGGAGCTGTTCCATCACTAGAATGTCACACGTGTTCCAAGAACGGAACATGATGGTCACACTGTTCTGTAACACTGTTACTGTAAGAGTATGTAACAATTCTGGAATTCAATTCTGTAACTAATATAAAACAGAATTATAGAACTTTTCTGTCCCTAGGATTTCAGTTTCATATTTGTTATGTAATTGAGTTCTGTATTTGTCACGTAACAGTGACATATTCTTGTAACACTGTTATGGAACTGTTATAGAACGATCTCAGCGGACACTGTTCTATAACTGTGATGTAACAGTTCTAGAACAGAAAAGAACCGGTTCTGTTACAGGATAAGAACATACTTAGATCATGGTCCGAGTAATGTCGTCCCCAAATAGATGTAGCAATTCTGTAACACTGTTCCAGAACCATGTTTTATTAAGGATCTGTAACGATTTCGGAACAACGTTATATGTAGAAGAGAAACATTCAGAACAATTCAGGAATAGTGTAACGGAAGAACCATGTTCAGTAATAGTGCCGTAACACATATATAACAGTGTTATGGTATAACTTTGTTCTGTAATCGTTCTGGAACAGTTTCGGAACAGCGTTATGAGTCAAAAAACATTTATAGAACATTTTAGGAATATAGTTTTAAAGCAACATTGTTCTGTACTAGTGACGTTTCACATTTGTAAAAGTGTTACATTGTAAATTTGTTCTGTAATCGTTCTGTAACAATCCTGTAACCACGTTATTTATCAAGAAGTATTTTCAGGACTATTTAGGAACATGGGTACAGAGGAAAATTGTTCTGTAATAGTGCTGCAACATCTATGTAACAATGTTATAATAGAATTTCGTCTGTATTAGTGTCGTAACATATATCCAAAAAAACCAATGTAAGTTTGTTTTGAGATCGTTCTGTAATAGTTCCATAACAGTGTTACAATAATATACCACTGTTACGTAAAAAATATAGAACTCAAATACAGAACAAATATGGAGCTCAAATATGTAACAAATATTGAACTCAACTACGTAAAAAAGATTTACAAAATCTCTTATAATTCTTGAATACGTTTTGTATGAAACTGCACACATTTTCATTGAAATTAATCATATTTCCCGTACTAATATATACAAATTTATTCTTAAAAAAGCTTCTCCTCTTCATCTGTAACCTAAATTTTATTGAATATTTGTTTTAATAATGTACTTAACATTCATAATATTATTTAATTTACTTAAGAGCACGACGTCTCAGAACTGTTACATGTATCGTTACAATAACAGCGTTATAGAGCAGTGTAACCTTAATGTTCTGTTCTTGGAACACGTCTTACATTCTAATGACAAAAGTTCTATCAGTCTGTTCTATATTAGTAACGTCACAAAATCCTAGAATTTTCACATATATCCTTAGAGTAATAGCGTTACAGAACAGTGGGGTTTTGTTTTGTTCTTGTAACACTTGTGACATTCTAGTGACAGAACTATTCTATCACTCTGTTCTATATTAGTTACAGAACAAAAATCCAGAACTTTTACATATCCTCAAAGTAACAGCGTTACAGAACGGTGTGACTGTCATGTTCCGTTCATGGAACACTTGTGACATACTAGTGACAGGACAGTTCTATCACTCTATTCTATATCAGTTACAGAACAAAATTCCAGAACTGTTACGTATCCCCAGAGTATCAGCGTTACAGAACAGTGTGACCTTTATGTTCTGTGATTGTTATAGAACACAATTGTAACAATGTTATGTAGAAATGTTCCCTTTTTATTACGTAACATTTACAAAATGTGTCCGCTGAGTAGTCGGACCGTGGTGTAAGGTCTAAGTAAATTTTTTAACCTGCTACAGAACCTGTTCTTTTCTGTTCTAGAACTGTTACATCATAGATATATAACACTGTCCACTGGACTAAAGTAAACAAATCCTTTGTACAAAAGAAAACCAAGGGACCCAATTACTTTGATAAAGTAATTTTTTTCATTGCAAGTTCACAGAAACAATTCGTAAAAACAAAAAGTTTCGAATATTTTCGTGACCTTTTGGAATTTAAAGGGCACTTATTGCCGGCTGTTAAAAATCAATTTACGGCCCTGGAAGTAGAACCTAGTCCGTCTAAGAATAATGGCTGTGCGTTTTGGTATTCAAAACCTGTCGTCGCAATGCGCGTCAATTTTTTTAAATCTTCAGATTTAAAAGGCGACGCAGTTTAATATTTAGAACTATCTGAAAATTCGGCGTGCCACACGCCACAGGAGATATATACTTTTATGACTTTTGTTTTGAGCAATGAAATCGGCTCGAGGTTATTGTCAGTTAAATACCAAAGATTGCACACGTGTCTCGAGAAAGTGCTTCACGCGCTTAGTTTGCTCTATGCACATTATCTGTTGACAAATAACATTTTCCATCAGCTGGGGACACCGATGTAATGTGGGAAGGCTTTGAGAGCGACTATCAGCCGGTTGGAGCACTAGCTGCATTTTCAAAATGACGACTCAGGTGATCGATGGACACTGTGTTTCCCGCTGATCTTTATTTGGAAAGTTAAGAACTGGAAAATGATCACAAATTATGGTTCATGAAGGAAATCATTAGAGAATGAGTTTCTACAAAAAAAAAAATTTTTTTTATCTTTTCATCAATCTTTTGCCCAATTATAATTTTCGCCGGTTCCGCTTGACATTACGAAAACATTTTTAGATTGCCCCCCCCCCCCTCATTTTGTCAGAAAAGAAACTTAAAATTGAGAATTAAAGAATCCAAGATATTTGGAAAGCTTCAAAATGAAGAATGTGATGTTTTCAATTTGATTAAGAACTTCGCGATTAGGAAATTGCATATTTCGCTGCCTTGGAAAAAGTTTCGGATAGTTATTCGATTCGGACAAATCAGAATTATTTCTGAATTCATACGACCCAATCCAAAGCAAGTTTTCAATCTCAATCCGTACACCAACATCAATTCAAGTTTAAAGGGTTGCCACCCAGCAGGCCGGTTTAAGTCGGTTAAAGCCGGCTGACAGCGGAAGCAAGCACAAGCTGGCGGAACTCCCAATATGCATTTTTTTATTTATAATATGTATAAAAATTATTTTACTCAAATTCGTATGTTCCAATGACAATGTGATCCATGCCAAATCGAATAAGGGGACATATATACTTTTGGTTCGAGCGTCAATGAACCCTGACAAAGCAAAAATAAGAATTTTGCAAATATCTTTGGATGGGATGCAAGTAAGTTCCCTGCATTAATTGAATTATTTCTGAGAATTAACGTTGCAAACGAATGTCATTGCGTTCGAGCCAAACAATTTCATGTCCCCTTATTCGATTGAGAGCCTCAATTTTTGCTCGAATTTTTGTAGATCTCCTAGATGCCACTTATAATGAACCTGAAATGCTAGTAAACAAATTGAGTTTTACATTAGTCATAAATATTTATGAAAATAAACTTTATCATGATTTGTGTAAAATTTATTGGAAAAATAACACATTCAATCCTCCTTGATCCGTCTGTCCAATCCGAAATATATCCGAGTTCGTATTCTTTCTAATTCATATTTCACATTTCAATTTTTTTAAATCCATGTGTGCAACCAGGTGAACCTGAGCTCGGTTTCAACGGATGGCACCCCTAGGTTGAAAAACGGCATGGATTGAGAAGTTAGTTTCTTTTTAGATTAATTCGAGTTGGATCTGATACAAATTTCGTAATGATTCCAATTGATGCGGATTGATTACTAATGAAATTAAACCCTAAACATTCGGCGGGGTGTATTTCGGAAATAAGAGTTCTTCTGGTTTTTCAAAAAAAAGTTTGATAGTTCCTCCGTAGCTTTTTTCGTCCTCTGAGAAACAAGACTTTCTTCAACAGAAGTATTAAACATGAAAAATCCACAAAAAAATAAATGCATTTTTTTATTAAACACTATTTAGAGGTGACACAAGCCCCATGAAGTATTTCCCGTAAGAAAAAAAGGACGTTTTTGTACATTTTATTCAGAATTCTCAATATTAGGTGAATCGAGTTTGAAGCTCACCATTTTTCTTCACAATTAGTCACAGATTGCGAATAAAATATGACTTTTCAAATATAACCCCCATGAATCTGTTTTATAGGGTCCCAAAAACCCCCATAAGTGTAAAAATGTGGGGTTTTTCGAGTTTCTGGCGCTATTCATAATTTTTCGCGTTTTTGTTTAACGCAGATTGCTTCGAATACATGAAATACTACTTTATACTGATAATTAGATGTTTATTTAAATTGTTTGAAAAATTTATTATAGTTTTTATCAACTTTCACGTAGAAAAGGGTTAGAAAGCTAAGGTTTTTTCTGAAGTTTTCAACTTAATTTCAACGTTTCAGTTGAAGCGAGGTAAAAATCAATCAAAGTTTAAACAATTTTTCATTAATTATAACAATATTCTCTTAGAATAATGCCACATAGTTGCCGTTTTTCCGAAAATTTTGAACTTTTTATCATTTTTTAATTAGATTGAAGTAACAGTTAATTCATGTTAAAAAAAATTGTCTAAAAAATTTATTGACATTGCTAATAATATTTTCTTGTTTGATGGTAGAAAATTGCGGTTTTCCCTAAGCTGAATTCATTCAGTGGAATTTGAATTTCGAATTTCCTACTAAAATTATGGATCTTCAACGCAAAAATTAAATTTTTAAGAAAGAAGTTGAATTTTCGACCTAAAAATATAAATTTTTAATCAAAAATATAATGGCTGATATTAAAAAAAAAATTATTTTGAAAAAAAACTATCTAATTTGACCAGCAATCAAATAAATTCAATCTAATTGAATTTCATTCAAATTCCATTCAGTGCAAAGTTAAACATATTTTTAAAAAAACAACTTTCTAGCACTTATCTAAGAGAAAATGGTTATAAACAATAATAAATTGCTTAAATGAGCATGTTTGTTAACTCGCATTAATTATTACCTGACTAATTATAAAGTGGACAAAAAGCTTAAGAGTTTAGAAAAAACTGCAACTTTCTAGCACTAATCTAAGATAAGAAAGCCATAAACAATAATAATTTGTTTAAACAATTCTTTTTAAAATTAAATTAAATATTAACTCACTCCAAGTGAAAAGTGGTCAAAAACTTAAAAATTTCAGAAAAAAACGTAAGTTTCTATCATTAAGCAAAGAAAATATTATAAGCAATGATAATAAGTTGTTTAAACAATTATTTTTGCTAAATTAAATAAAATAATTACTTACTTTTAGTTAAGAAAACTTTTAGTTCGAAAAATTCAGAAAAAACCTTGACTTTCTAACCCTTTCCTAAGAGAAAGTTGCTAGAAACAATAATAAATTGTTCAGAAAATTTAAATGAACATCTAATTATCAGTATAAAGTAGTATTATATATTTTTTGAACAATCTGTGTTAAAAAACCGTCAAAAAATTATAATTATGGGAAATACGTGTTAAACTTCATGGGGTTGCGCCACCTCTAAATATTATTTTTTTTCAAAACAAAAAAAAACGCGTTTTTTTGTGGATTCGAACATATTTCGGGCTTTTTGCATAAAAATTTGACAGAAAATTTTTTGAACCACCCTATCGTCTAATTGTCCGTATATTAGATTCTGGTGTAGAAAATGGGTAATTTATGAGAAATTATGACATTTTCTTACCTCGGGTGTATTTTCTAGAAGGGGATAAAAATGTCGGCTTCTAATATATGATGAATAGCACATTATTCGTTGATGTTTCAAAGATTCCCACGCCTTTATACACACGCGATGTAATATTCGCTATTTGAACTTTCAGGTACTTGGCATTGAGATATAGATTGCTCGATGCTATGACTACTGAGCCTATAATTTTCATGTCTTAAAAAAAATCTCTTATAAGAACAAAGCAAAGACATGAATTTTGTATAAAATTGTCCTTCATACGACATACACAAAAGTTTTCCGAACAATCTACTGCTTTCAAAAAGTTCCATCGATAATCAAATTACAATATAATCTATATATGTAGTATTATATAAAAGAATAATTTATTCCAGAAATATGCATGAAAATTTTTCAACTCCAAAAACTTTTGTTTAAAATTTTGTGGATGGTGGCGATCACTCGATGAACTTAAATAACGGACTGGCGATTACTAGGATTTTTCGCGTTATTATTTGTAATTCTTCATTTTCAAAAAGGAGGTAACTATTTTCCTAAGTAAGCATTAACATAATCATAAACCTTTAAAGATAAGAGCTTCTGAAATTATTATTAGTTTTTCATCCTAAAGATTTTTTGTATTCATCTCTATAAGGTTTCTGAATGTAACCAAATCGCTTGAATTGGCAATAAAGACTGGGCGTTTTACCTCAATGTTCAAAAATGTAAAATTATATTTGAAATTATAAAGATGGGAAAATCCAACATTTTTTCGTCCAAGTTCAAGTCGTTCAAAATTGTACAATTTGAAATTCAGAGACGTTTCATACTTGGGCTACAACATTTACAATTGAATAGACTAAGATTGGAAGGATTATACTTTCAAATTAAAAGCGCTTCAAGTTGCATACTGCAAGCCTAATATTCAAATGATAAACTTGAAAACGTCCAGAATTGAATAATTGTAAGCTGAAAATTTATAAATAACTTATTTATAAATTTTAATCGTGCTTGCAATAATCTAATGGAATGGCGATGGACTTAGCAGCTTAGACTGTTTAGTTTTCTCTGATATCATAAATTAAAAAAGACAGAAATCATAAATTTCGAAGAAGAATCAATTTCGTGAAAGAGTTGTCTTTGCACTGACTTGCTTTTTCTGCTTTGTGATAAACTTTCAATGCTTTTTTCTCAAAACAACGTTTTTCGACTCCTCGGAAAACCTGGAAGACGCCGAAATTGAGCAATCGCTATGCAATTTTTTAGACATGTTCTCAGAAGGTGCCCGCACAATGTAGACTACGATCGTAAAAAAAATATCAAACATTGTCTGTTTAAAAAAATAATTAGTAGCAATAAAAACGTGAAAAAATCCATTTTTTTCAGAATCTCATAACTTTTCCATTGTTATTTTTCTTCATCGTAGTCTACATTGTGCGCTATAGTGTCTAGATTAAGAAAGTATTGCTATTCTTTGTCTAAGATTTTTTCTAAGTCGCCGCCGACGACCCGCCATTGATCAATGCTCCCTCCTCCCCTCCCCCCTTTCCGTGGAACGACCCAAGAAATTTTGTAACAATACATGTGAAATACAACTGTGAAAAATTTATGAATTTTTTTCATTTAGGGATTTATTCATTTTGAGGGCCTATAGATTCCATACAATATTAAACCTTCGAGTTTGATATTGTTCAATATTCAGTTTAAAACGCTGAAGATTAAAAATTGTTCGATACAAGTGGAAAATCGTGAAAGATAAACTTTCCGAAATACAAGTTATAAAATTTTCGAAAGTTTATAAAATTAAAGAATCAAAAAATTCCCAATAATGGGTAACAATTTATGACATTGCCAACCTTATAAAATATCCGACAGGGCGGGAGATTTGATTTGAGATTCGATGCTATCGAATGCCTAAATCCAAACTCGCCTGTCTAATCGACTGCTCTCGGTAGTTTTGGTTTTCCGCAGTTTTCCACTCCCTTGACAAAATGTTCAGGCGAATGCGAGCGTGTTAAATAAAAATCCGTCTGCAGATGGTAGGGGTCTAAGAAATAAAAATCCCGCAGGATTCAGTGAGGGTTGGGGTAATTAGGGTTGAATTGGAGTTGAAGGGTTCAATGTCTGACGATCTCCTGTGGGTGCAGGAAATATAGACAGGGCCGCCGAGAAAATATCCGGGCCCCGGGGTAACCATGAACGCCCCCCCCCCCAACCATTGTGACATTGAAATTTTGTAAAGAATTGAAATTGCGGGTCCGGGGGAACCCTCCCCTCTCGCCAGGCCTGAATATTATTTATTATTATTATACCACTAAACCAAATCCCTTTCGGGGTAAGCTTAACTCGTAGATATGTAAAAACCCGAAAAGGGTATACATGGAGTGAAAATCTAATCTAACCTAATAGTATAAAATACTACTATTTGCTAAACATATTTTTCATTTCATTGAAATTTTTTGTTCTATTATTTATGTACTATTAAAACATTTAAAAAGTTTTTTAAATTCTGAATTTTCCATAATGCGGAAATTTTACAGGGTTAGCAAATTTTATTTCGGGAATTGTATTTTTCGGGAAAATGAGTTAGTCTTTCCTTTTAATCGTCAAGTGAACTTACACCTGAAACCAAAGATATTATCTGAAACATTAAAAAATCCCCGTATTGAAATTGTGAAGAACCTCCACCGATATGGTGCTATAGTATAAGATAATGATAATCTGATCGTATGTTAATTGTAAATAATGTAAATATCTTAAATAGAAGTGAGTCAAGTGAGGATTTCTAGGTTGCTCGAGAGGTTGCTTATGGTGGTTGGCTACACTACGCCATAGAACAGAGATTTTGTCATGGTCAAAGAGGAGCCGGAGGGAATGAAAAAGAGAAGGGAATGTGATTGGCCGGAAAATGGCTTGATGGTCATAGGAGGGGGGGGGGGCAAAGCAGAAGGTGACGGTCCATACGCTCCCGATTCCCTTCCCCGCTAGCCTATCCTAGATTTATTTCCGTGGATGTTGCGCAATTCTCCCTGACAGCACTAGCAAGCAGACCATTAGCAAAGACCGTGAAAGTGTTGGGCACTCATGTTTTCCAGACATATTCCATTCTATTTTCCATTTTATTCATTAATCATTTCACTTTATCCATTAAAAAAATATAGCGTTGCCGATGTCGCTTTTGGCCCATCCGAAATAACATAAAATTTTCTTTATTTATATTGATGTTTCTGGCGACCAGCATTCTCATTCCTGAGTAAGTTTCAGAAAATTGCATCAATGCCACCGGCCGGCCGGCCGGCTAGCCGGTCGCATTCCGGCCCTTTGGTAACAAGAGCAACGCTATTCGGCTCTGTAGTCTATGGCAACCCTAGGTCAGAAATGCCCTCCCTTTTGTCATCCACCATGAATCTACTAAATATCTTCCGAGTAAAATCCTATGAAGTGCACAAGATGTCGGAAGATTTAAGGAAAAGATCATTGGTCTAATAATTCTCCTTAAAAAAAATTCTATGATATATTATAAGACCAGATCTTGAACTTGAGCCTCGGCTTGAGCAATACCTATCAAATTTTTGTGGCGATTGAAATTTCCTTAAATCTCTGCATACCCCGCGTCGATTGTTTCGCCATAGACATCTGTAATCTATACTTAGTCTCATCTATCGAGCTAACGAGCTGTCGTTTAGGCTGCCTAATGGCTTTTGGTCTTGGCATTGACTATTGTTCATTAAATCAGATTGCTTTGTCGACCCAAGAAATGATAATGGAAACTTGAGCCAAAAGGCTATTCATTTTTGCAATCTCTTCATACATATGTATGACTGCAGTATGTACAATAATTATGAAACGTCTAGAGTCTAACGTCTATAGGCTTGATTTCCCAATAGAATCCACATTTTCCTGCTGAAAAAAATTTATTGATATGAACGTTTCAAAAATACAGGAGGACTCTGAGTATGGAAAAAAAAATGTTTTTGATTTGATGGAACACCGCCGAAAAAGCTTCTATTTCATGACAAACTAACTGAATTATTTTCAAATTTGTTGGGTACATGTATTACATTCCTATTTCAAATTTGACATTTGTTGATAAAAAAGCTGATTGAAAATGCAACCACTGACAAATTCAGTGTCGTATAAAAAATGATAACGAAACCGTAAAAATTATTCAATGCAAACTTATTTACATGAAACTAATAAATTATTTGCTATCCATTAACTCAGCTCTTTGATGACCTGTCAAATTTGAGATAGAAATCTAAAAAACATCCCTTTTTTACATTCTCATTCTGAATGAGAAGGTATCGGTTTTATGTGAAAATTTACTTTCGTGGATTTGATGAAATCTCCACGTTTTGAGACTCCCTGAGTCAGAAAAAATGGTTTTTACGAAGGTGTCTGTCTGTCTG
>WSXT02028766.1:0-13078 GCA_011762715.2 Neuroterus valhalla | reverse complement strand
TCAACAAAGAAACTAAAGTTTCTACAAAGAATTCCAACTTTAAACCAAACAGTTGAATTTTCAACTAGAAAAGATCAGTTTCAAATCGAAAAAATGATTTGTTAGTTAAATATAGAAGAGTTGAATCTTTTGTTTGAAAAACTATTTTTAATTAAAAAAATCTGATAAAGAAATATGACCAATCAACCAAAATTATTCTTCAACCAAATAGTTGAATTTCCAATTAAAATGACAAAGCTTCAACAAAGAAACTAAAGTTTCTACAAAGAATTCCAACTTTAAACCAAACAGTTGAATTTTCAACTAGAAAAGATCATTTCCAAATCGAAAACATGATTTATGAAATAAATATAGAAAATTTAAATTTTCCTATTTCCAAAATTATTCTCAACAAAAAAAAACTGACGAAAAAATATGACCTATCAACCAAAATTATTCTTCAACCAAATAGTTGAATTCCCAAATGAAATGACAAAACTCCAACAACGACACAAAAGTTTCTACAAGGAATTCCAACTTTAAACCAAACAGTTGAATTTTCAACTAGAAAAGATCAGTTTCAGATCGAAAACATGATTCATGAATTATATAAGGATATTTAAATTTTCCTTTTTCCGAAATTATGCTCAACAAAAAAAAACTGATAAAAAAATATGACCTATCAACCAAAATTATTCTTTAACCGAATAGTTGAATTTCCAATGGAAATGACAAAACTTCAATAAGAAACAAAAGTTTCTACAAAGAGTTCAACTTTGGACCATTTAGTGGACTTTGCAACAAAAAAGATTAATCTCCGAAGAAACATGTATCCAATAGTTGCTATTTCAACATAACGATATCTGGAATAAAAATTTAAAAAGTTGAAAAAAGTTGAATTCTTCCGGAAAAGACGTTTTTTTAAACCGAATTCTTAAATGTCTAATGAAGAAGTTGAATTTTCAACTAAAAAATACAATTTTTTTCAGGTTTAAAATTATTCCCAAACCAAAAGAAGCATCATTTTTAGCAGTATGATTAAAGTTTCAAACAGGGATAGCAAGTTACGAGGAAAAAAAAGTTACATTCATGAAAAAAAGAATAATTAAGTTTTCGGTGAAAAAAAATTATTTTCATCAAACAATTCACAAATTTTAGTCAAAAAAATTACTTGTCAACAGGATAGTTAAATTTTCATCAAAATGGATAAATTTTGGAGCATAAAATTATCCAAATGATCCATTGTTCTGATTCTTTAACGAAGAAGTTAATTTTATACGTATAAAGTAACATAAAACTTGGTTTTTACCAAACAGTAAAATTTTCATTCAAAAAACGAAATTTTCTTTCAAGAGGAATATTTTTCTACCAGAAGGACCAAATTCCCCCCAAAAATATAAGTGAAGCATGGCCAAAGAATCTCCAAAATGGATCAATGCAATTTCGTAACAAGCTGCTGAGGCCCTTAATTTAAAATCCCTCTCGTAACGGGTTCAATTCCTTATCCGTCAATCGTCGATTTGAGCGCATATGAATACATTTAAAAAATTTTTTTTCCAGTTATTATTAATACAGTCGACTTTTCTTGCGAGAAGCCGACGGTGGATGGTGTGCTGAGTAATGAAGGCGAACACTTAACTAAGTTTCACGCTAACGAGTCTTGGCGCGAAGAAGGGAAGCGCGTGCGCCATTGGACATGTGTGTGTGTGTGTGTAAACACACACACGCACACCCACACCAATTCAGGAGCAGCTGCAGATGCAACTTGGTGCCACGCGCCCATACTCCCTTCCCTCACCCGAACGACTCCTCTCACTCCCTCCACCTCTCGATCACTATCTTGCTCCGAAGTTGGAATATGCTACTCACACAGCAGTAGATCTTTTTCGGCACGCACACGGGTGCGCAGAATCGCGAGACGCACGTCCAGAAAGGACCACCGGACTTGTCACCTGCGATCCCGGCAAAGGCATCCTGATGCTCCTGTGGCCACCGTCGACACCTTGCCGGACTTTCCAGCTCTCCCAAAAAGTGGTGGCCACCCTTTCAAAGATTCGGATCCTGTGGTTTCCCCCAATTTTCTTGGGGTTTCAGAATTTAGGGGTCGTTTGGCTACTGTAATTTGTATTCTTGTAATGTCACTTCACTCAGAAACACGAAAAGGATGAAAGAGGATATATGAGCATGAACAGATGATATTTACAAAACATTTGAATTTCAAACAAAATTGTAACAGACTTTAGGGAAAAATCATTTTTGTTTAGTGCATTGAAACAACTCTGCACGTGCACACGTGGTACTTTGACAACTGTTACAACTGTGCGTGTCGAACAGTTATCAAAGTCTTCACTTGGCCGTCTGTGTACGTGTAAAGTTGTCAAAGTGTTATCTATGCACGTGTACAGTTGTCCGAGTGACACCTGTGCACGTGGATAGCTAGCTTATTGTCATCTTTGCACGTATAAAGTTTTCCAAAAAACAACTGTGAGCATAAATGGTTGTCAACGTGCCATCTTTGTACGTGTACAGTTTTACAAACAACATATTTTCACGTGTACAGTTTTCCAAACAACATCTGCGCACACGCACACGTTTTCAAACAATACCTGTGCACTTGTGCAGTTGTCCAAGTGTCACTTTGTCACGTGTATAGTTATCCAAGTGACATACGTGCAAGTTAATAGTTACCTAAGTGCCATATTCGCACATGTACGGTTTTCCAAGCAACATCTTTGCACAAGTACAGTTCTCAAGACAAAGTCTGTGCACGTGTACAGTTGTCCAAGTATCATTTATGCGAGTGTACAGTTGTCCAAGTGCCATCTTTGCAAGCCAATAGGTATCCAAGTGACACCTGTGCACGTGCATAGGTGTCTTATTGACATCTTCGCACGTGGTAAGTTTTCCAAACAACACCTGTGATCATGTATTATTGTCTACGTGCCATATTTGTTCGTGTACAGTTGACCAAATAACATTTTCGCACGTGTGAAATTTTCCAAACAACATCTGCGCACGTGCACAGTTTCTCAAACAACGACTCTGCACGTGTGTAGTTGTCCAAGTGCCACTTCGTCACGTGTACAGTTGTCCAACTGTCATATTTGCAAGTGAATAGTTGTCTAAGTGCCCTCTTTGCACATGTACAGTCGTACAAGTGACATCTGTGAAAATGAATTGATGCCTTAGTGTTATATTCACAACTGTACAGTTGGCCAAGTGCCATCTTTGCACGCGTATAGTTGTCCAAGGGGCACCTGTGCACGCGTATAGATGTCTGATTGCCATCTTTGCACGCGTAAAGTTTTCCAAACAACACCTAGAGCGTGCATGGTTGTCTAAGTGCCATCTTTGTACGTGTACAGTTTTCCAAACATCATCTTCCTACGTGTACAGGTTTCCAAACAACATCTGCGCACGTGCACAGTTTTTCCAACAACACCTGTGCACGTGTGTCGTTGTCCAAGAGCCACCCTTGCACGTGTGTAGTTGCGAGAGTGCCTAAGTGACATATTTGAACCTGTACAGTTGTACATGTTCCATCTTCGCACGGTTCCAGTTTTACGAGCAACATCTGTGCACGTGTACAGTTGTAAAAGTGTCATACCTGAGCGTGTATAGTTGTCCAAATGCAAACCGTTCACGTTCACAGTTATTCAAGTGCCACTTTTGCACGTGCAAAGTTATCCAAGTGACATTTGTGCAGATGAATATTTACCTACGTGCTGCATTTGCACAAATACTGCCTAATAAAGAAAGTATGTGCACGTGTACTGTGGTCCAAGTGCCATCTTTGCACGTGTACAGTTGTCCAAGTGCCATTTTTGCACGCGTATAGTTTTCCGAGTGACACCTGTGCATGTGGATAGGTGTATTATTTCCATCTTTTTACGTGTAAAGTTTTCCAAATAACACATGTGAGCATGTATGGTTGTCTACATGCCATCTTTTTACGTGTAGAGTTTTTCAAACAGCGTCTGCGCACGTGCACAGGTTTTCAAACAAGGTCTACGCACGTGCACAGGTTTTCAAACAACACCTGTGCACGTGTGTAGTTGTCCAAGTGCCATTTTTGCACGTGTATAGTTAATCAATTGACATCTGTGCAAGTGAATGGTTGCCTAAGTGTCATCTTTGCATGTGTACAGATGTTGCAGTGCCATATCTGAACGTGTACAGTTGTCCAAATGCAAACCGTTTACGTACACAGTTGTTTAAGTGCCACTTTTGTACGTGTATAGTTATCCAAGTGACACTTGTGCACCTTAGTGCCATATTCACATAAATCTTGCTTACAGAACAAAATTTGTGCACGTGCACAGTGGTCCGAGTGCCATCTTTGCACGTGTACAGTTGTCCAAGTGCAAACCGTTTACGTACATAGTTGTTCAAGTGCTTTCTGTGCACCTGAATATGTTCCCGAATTTCTAGAAGGATACGATAGTATTCTAGCATGTTTTTTAATGTTTTAGAATATTCAATGATATCCTAGAATCTCCTAAGATTTTTCCAACCATTCTTTTATATATTTTCAGAATGTTCTGGATCATGCGAATGTAGAATGTTCTGGATTATTCTAAATAATCTGACGATTCTGATAATTTCAACATCTTTCTAGGATATTGTTACACGTTCTAGAAAAAT
The DNA here is from genome assembly GCA_011762715.2 of Neuroterus valhalla. Taxonomy (NCBI): domain Eukaryota; kingdom Metazoa; phylum Arthropoda; class Insecta; order Hymenoptera; family Cynipidae; genus Neuroterus; species Neuroterus valhalla. The sequence goes on along the minus strand of WSXT02028766.1, from coordinate 8,455 downwards.
CTCCATACTTCAAATTTTCTAGTAATTTTCTAGATCTCCTTTTCATCAATCCCCGAATGTTGAAAAAAAAATTCAACATGTTCTGAAATGTTTTCAAAGTTTACAAAATATCATAAAATATTCTAAGATATTCGAACAGTTGCAAGAACTTTCACGAAATCGGATCCTCGTAAATTTGTTGGTACTTAAAAGGGTAAAATATCTCTCAATCCACAACCTAAAAGCAACCAAAGGACTAGAAATAAAAAAAATTGTGAGACCATAAAAAGTGCTTCCTTCCTCCTCCGATAGGATTATAGAGATTCGTCCCTTTGAAAATATCCGAGAGTGGGAGGCATTTGCGATTCAATGACCTTTATTGTAACCGAGCAAGAGCGAATCGGAAGTGCTGGCCGAATTATCATTCAGAACCGTTCTCCATTTTGAATGCCGCCGTGGGTGGAAGAGGAATCGGTTTGCTACCCCGATCTTGCCTGAATAAAGGGTTATAGCGCTGCACTCTGATATACTCGTATGCATGCATGCAACGTCCGTCTTGCCAGGTCCGATAGAATAGGAAAGAAAACAAAAAAAAAAGAAAAATAATAAATGAAGAAAAGGAAGGGAGGAGAGGGGAGGGGAGAAAAGTGCGGGCGAACAACTGAATGAGATGAAGGGGGAGAGAGTCAGGGAGGAAGGAATATTGGGGAGGTAATATGCAAAAAAAAGGAAAAAAAGGAGAGAGAGAGAGAGAGAGAGATCCAGAGGGAGAAAGGCAAGAGATCCAGCCTCGACGCACCGGCAGGCAGGTGGAACGCTCGAAATTTACTGGCCTTTCTGCCGGCACGATGAATTTCACTAGAGCTCCGGGCGCCACGCCAAGCTCGCTTACCAAGCCCGAATCCGGCTTACGTTCAACCTATCATTCCTATTTTTGATTCTTGGTTTATAAAAAAAAATTTCATCATATTCACAGTTATTCTGTCCTTGACCTTCCAAACTTGACCTCTGACCTTTGACCTTTGAGGTATTAAACCCCCTTTTGACGTCTGACCTTTGAATTCTGATGTGTGCCTCACCCTTGAACTGTGACCTACAACGATCCAAATTTTTATATTTTCATGTTCTCAAATAACAAACCCTTGAAGCCTTGATATCTGATCTTTGATATTTGAATTTTGACCTCTGCTTAGAGCACTCATGACCTCTGACTCAAGTAGTCTTGACTTTGCCATTCCAACATTGACACATCAACCTATAAATCTTTACTTTTAGAATTTGACGTGTGAACCCTGACCTTTGACCCCTGACCTTCGATATCTCACTTGAAATCTGAAGTTTGAACTCTAACATCCTATGCGTTATGTTTGACGTCTATCGAATGTAATCTGACCTCTGACCTTTGAACTTTTGAATTTTAACACTTACACTTGCTCCCTTACCTTTGATATCTGGTCTCAGATGTATCAACTTTGACCTCTGTCATATGAACTCTCCATTCTGAACACTGACTTATGTGTCATTATCCCTGACCCCTGATTTATCAGCTCTTACTTTTGACCTTTGACCAGTAAACACCGACCTATAAACCCTCACCTCTGATGCTCAATCAGTAATCTTTTGAACAAGACTACTTGACTTCGAATCCTGACACTCCAGCTTTTATATCTGATCTTTACCTTTCCCTAATTTGTATCAATGTTTAATTAACATTAAAAATCTCATTTTCTAACCCAGAATGATGACAATTCTGCATTGATGGTCCAAAGGCAGTTAACTTAATTAGTTATAGCTACAATCGAAACATATTCCATTTTGACTTAGCTGTCCTCTGGCCTCAACCTTTCAACTTTGACCCATAAACTACAAGCTCTGACTTGTCATCTGACCTCCAAACATTGACCTATAATCCTTTACGACAATCAACTTACTGTTAATGCCTACCTAATGAACTCTGATTCTTTAATTCTTCAACTTTCAAATTTGAGCTCTGCCTCTTGCTCCCTTACGTTCGATATCTGATCTCAGATCTTACAACTTTGACACCCACCTCTTGAGCTCTCAATCGTGAACCCTAAGTTGAGCGTCGTTATTTTCAATTTGATTTCTTTTGACTGAGTATCCAGCTGGCCTTGACCTTCTAACTTGGAACTTTGACCTATGAACTACGACTTGCCAGCTTACTTTTGAACCGAGCTGGTCTCTTGCCCCCCCCCCCTACTTTTCACATATCTCCTAAGAGTCATAACTTCGAACCCTACCGTCTGAAATCTAATTTAAGTGTGGTTATAATTAATTTGGTTCATTTTCACCCAGTATTCAGCTGGCCTTGACCCTCTAACTTTGAACATTGACCCATGAACCCTCACTTATAGGCCCTCACCTTTAACCCTTGACTTACAACCTCTTGGATTAGACTACTCAACAAAGAATCCTTACAGTTGATATCTGATACCTGACATTTTGACCTGCACTCATCTGACCTTAAGCCTCCAGCTTGGGCCGCTAAACCATGAGCTCGAGCCTAACATCTGACCTTCGAACTTTGGCATGTAGTCCCACTCCTCAAACATCTTTTCCTCGAAGCAGGAACTATTATCGCTCGATTCTCACATCAGACCTTTGAACTCTGACCTGAAAACGGTAATTTTGGACTCTGCCCTTTGACCCTCCGAATCCGACCGTAAACCCGAGTGCGAACCCTCGATCAGCTACATTTTACGTCTGATCTCAACCTTCAAGGTTTTACCCCTAACCTATGAACTTTGACCCAACATCTTACGATTGAACTTTGATCTATTGTCTCTCACTTTTGGTATCTGACCTTTGAACCCTGAGTCCCGCTAACTTCAAATCGTGCCCTTTGACCCGTTGAATCAATTAGTATTCCTTTCATCCCTCACCTTCTATATGTAACTTCCAGCTTTTTGATTTAACCCCTGACTTACTAGTCCTCAATTTTGACATATGACGTTTGCGTTCTGACATAAGAACTTTCAACTCCAATTCTTGTCGAATAAACTTTAAAATTGTACTGCTCTACATTGAACCCTCACACTTGAATTTTTATTGTTACCCTTCAATTCTCTTATCTGTCTCAACGTTCTGAGAATCTTTACGACCCTTTTGACATCTAGCCCTTGAACATTGACCTTTGAACCCTTACCTGTGAACATTCATCTTTGACCCTCCACCCTTACAAGTGACCTATGACCCTTCAAATTGGAGGATTCACCATTGAACCCTCACATTTGATATTTCATTTACTATCCTTCAACTTGAATACCTGATCTTTGAGCTTTTAAAAATTTTATTTATGGTTTACTAACATTTCAAAATCTATTTTTCCGGGGAATAATAGCAGTATACATCAATTTTTTGCAAACGATTATTAGTTGGAAGTTCCGAATATTAATTTGTTCTGTTGCAATAGTGTCCTTCCCTTAGTTATGGCCATAATCTTATTAATTATTATTTTGATAAATATTTTTCCGAAAGTACTTAGTGAATTAGTTCCCCTCTAGGTAGTTCCTTCGCCTCTATTACCCTTTTCCTTCAAGAGTGGGACGTTAATCACCTGCCTCCAATCATTTGGAACTCCACCATTCACAGCACCATATTCATAAATTTACTCAGCTACTCAGTCAGCATCTCGTTTCTTGTTTTCTTTGATTAGTATCTTTTCTTTATCCTTATTATCCCAATATTCTTATTCTAGTCTACTCCTCTCCTCCTTCCTACGACCTGCAATAATTATCTTCCTTGCTCATGCTCGTTTTTCTCGTCATCGCCACGAAAATTTTATCATTCCACCAAGCATCTCCGGTCTTTCTTCTCACAAACGCAGTGCCGTACACATCGGATCGAAATATTAGAAGTTACGAGATGTTTTTTGTAATAGCCTCCTGAATTTTCAATTTACCTTCCTCTCATCCTCTTTCAAGTTCCATCCTTCTGAGAATATTTAAAATCCTACCAAGAGGGCACGCGCTCCTCTATAGAAAAGGAATGCCGTCCTTGCATTATTTTTGATGGAAAGAGCTTCTACGAGGCGAGTCGCCGTCGTCCCTGATTCTTTTCGAACTTTATCTACATTAATTGGGAGCCCGCATTTGCTTCTCTCGTATTTTTCTCTTTCCTTTTTTTTTGCGCTCAAGCCTCCGACCAACTAACCTACTGTCTACCTTCAAGAACCAAAAAAATGACCTTTAATAAACACGAGCTAATTATTGAAATTACATGCTGTCGCGATCAGTGTCCTATAAGTATAGGCTGTACATGTTCGACATTACGTTTTAATATGTATCTATGTGGAAAAATTGAACAATTATTTTCTGGGTCGTGTTCATATCTTAAGAGTACTTGAATTTGGGTCCATATCGAGTCACATGGGGGAAGTCTCATCTGCGGCAAGTCTCCTTTGCGGCATATCTCTCTTGCGGCATCTCTCCCGAGTAGGTTGCCAATTTTTGAGCAAGCCTCCCAAACCAAATTGTCTACCTGGGGCATCTCTCCGGCTCTCAAGTGATAAAAGTGCAGCATCTCTCCCTTACTCGAGTTACCATTCTAAGCTATGTCACCTAAATTATTCCCTTAACCTATCACAGGGGTGCCTCCCCAACCCTTACAAGACATGGAAAAGGGGGGAGGTATTCTACCTGCATGGTTTTCGCAAACAGTATTGTGCCACTTTAAATTTTTCTCAGGGGAGAGATGCTGCATTCTTACCACTTTGGAGGGAGAGAGATGCCGCAGAAATCGGTTCGTGAGGCTTGCCACAATATTGGCAATCTTCTCGGGAGAGATGCCGCATATGAGACTTTCTGCAAGGAAGACTTGACACATGTAAGACTTGCTTCCAGGATAACCTCTGCAGATGAGACATACCGCAGGTGAAACTTGTCACAAACGAGACTTGTTACAAATAAGACTTGCCGCAAGGGAGACTGGCCGCAGGTTAGATTTGCTCACAGGGAACTTTCCGCATGAGAGATATGCCGAAGGTAAGACTTGCCGCAAATGAGACTTATTTCAAATGAGACTTTCCAGGAGAGAGACTTGTTACATGTGATACTTGCCGCAAGCAAGACTTGCTCCCAGGAGATTTTCCGCAGCTGTGCCATACCAAAGGTGAGACTTGCCGCAGATAAGACATGTTACAGATGAAACTTGACACAAGGGAGACGTGCCACACGTGAGACTTGCCACAAGTAAGACTTTTTGACAGGAGACTTTCCATATAAGAGACATGCCGCAGGTGAGACTTGCCGCAAATGAGACTTGTTACAAATGAGACTTTCCTCAGTAAAGACTTGCTTCCAGGAGACTTTTCGCAGATGTCACATGCCGCAAGTGAGACTTGCCGCAAATCAGACTTGTTAAAGAAGAGAATCGCCACATTTGAGTCTTGCCGCAGACAAGACTTGCTTACATCAGACTTTCCGCAGCTGAGACATGCCGCAGGTGAGACTTGCAGCAAACGAGACATGTTACAAATGAGACTTGCCACAAGGGAGATTCGCCACAGGTAAGAATTTTTACAGGAGACTTTCCGCATATGAGACATGCCGCAGGTGAGACTTGCCGCAAATGAGACTTGTTACAAATGAGACTTTCCTCAGTAAAGACTTGCTTCCAGGAGACTTTTCGCAGATGTCACATGCCGCAAGTGAGACTTGCCGCAAATCAGACTTGTTAAAGAAGAGAATCGCCACATTTGAGACTTGCCGCAGACAAGACTTGCTTACAGCAGACTTTCCGCAGCTGAGACATGCCGCAGGTGAGACTTGCAGCAAATAAGACATGTTACGAATGAGGCTTGCCACAAGGGAGATTCGCCACAGGTAAGAATTTTTACAGGAGACTTTCCGCATATGAGACATGCCACAGGTGAGACTTTCCGTAAATAAGACTTGTTACAAATAAGACTTTTCTCAGGTGTGACTGGCTTCTAGTAGACTTCCCGGAGGAAAGACATGCCGCAGGTGAGACTTGCCGCAAATAAGACTTGTTACAAATGAGACTTCCCTCAGTGAAGACTTTCTTTCAGGAGACATTCCGCATATTTCACATGCCGCAAGTGGGACTTTCCGCAAATCAGACTTGTTACAGAAGAGAATCGCCATATTTGAGACTTGCCGGGGACAAGACTTGCTTGTAGGAGACTTTCCGCAGCTAAGACATGCCGCAGGTGAGACTTGCAGCAAATAAGACATGTTACGAATGAGACTTGACACAAGGGAGACTTGCCACACGTGAGACTTGACACAGGTAAGACTTTTTCTACTTTCCGCATAAGATACATGCCGCAGGTAAGACTTGTCGCAAACTAGACTTATTACAAATAAGACTTTTCTCGGGTAAGACGCTTCCAGTAGACTTTCCGCAGAAGAGACATGCCGCAGGTGAGACTTGACGCAAATAAGACTTGTTGCAAATAAGACTCAACACATGTGAGACTTGCCGCAGGCAAAACTTGCTCACAGGAGACTTTCCGCAGATGAGACATGCCGAAAATGAAACTTGCCGAATGTGACTTGATATGGACCCTGAAACTCTTATTTACATCGCAATGTTCTTATCATTTATGAATAATACGTCAAAGAAAGCAAAATTGGCTGCGAAATGTTGAATATGCAGGCAAAAGAACAATTTTTCCAAAAAAGTTGAATTTGTAACAACAACAAAATTACTTTCTAATATGATTGTTCAATTCTTATAGAAATGAATAAATTTCCAACCAAATAGTTGAATTTTTAGTCAAAGAAAAGAATGCATTACCAAAATGATAAAGTGTCATGCTGAAAAATAAATTCCTAAAAAGTAATTCTACTTTCATCAAACGAGTTTATATTTTAAGCAAAAAGCGTTTCCTGTGTTTATTTATTAACAATTTCAAGAGTAGAGTCGAAGAAGAGCGGGTTCCTATGTTTATTCATATGAAAGTTTCGAGAGTTGTTTTTGAAAGAATTTTTCTGTTTTTCATTTATTAACGATTTAATAATTTGGAACAAAAAAACAGTTTCTTCATGTTTGTTTATAAACGAATTTAGGAGATGGCCCGGAAGCGAGTCGATTTCGTTATGTTCAATATTTAAAAAATTCAACATTTGGTTCAGAAAATGCACTCAATAATCTTGATCCATTAATAAATTCAAGATCAGGATTGAGGAAAGGGCCTATATGGTTTCTGATTAAAAATGAATGGATGGGTTGGATCAGGCGAAGCAGTTCTCATGTAAATTGATCAAAGAGAAATCAAAATTTGTTTAGTAAAAGTGTTTGATCTGTTCGTGCATTGAGGATTCCATAGTTCGAACCCTAAAATGTGTTTTCCTATGTTTATTTGTAAACAAATTTGAGGGGTGGCCCGGAAGCGAGAAAGCTTTGTTTTGTTTATTATTCAAAAAATTAAAGATTCGGTTCAGAAAATGCAATTATTAATGGTTATCCATTAATAAGTTGAAGATGTAGATTGCGGGAAGGGCCTATATGATTTCCGATTGGAAATGAATGGATGGGTTGGATCAGGCAAAGCAGTTTTTATGTTTAATAGTAGAAGAAAAATTAAAATTTGTTCAGAAAAAACGTTTGATCTGTTCAGGTATAAACGATTCCATAGTTTGAACCCAAAAACGTGTTTTCCTATCGAAACAAATTTCACAGATGGTCCCGAAGCGAGGCAGCTTTGCTATGTTCGTCATTCAAAATTTCAATATTTGGTTCAGAAAATGCACTTAATAATGTTGATCCATTAATAAGTTCAAGATCAGGATTGAGGTAAGGGCCTATATGGTTTCTGGTTAAAAATGAATGGATGGGTTGCACCAGGCAAAGCAGTTTTCATGTTTATTAATAGAAGAAAAATCTAAATTTGTTCAGAAAAAGAGTTTGATCTGTTTACGTATGAACAATTCCAGAGTTTGAACCTTCAAACAGGTTTTCCTCTGTTTATTTATAAACAAATTCAAGAATGGGGTCGAAAAAGATCGGATTTGTAAGTTTATTCATTAAAAAATTTTGGAAGCTGCACTGGTAAAGGGGTTTTTTTATTCTTCATTCATTGACGACTTGCTAATTTAGACCAGAAAAGGCGTTTTTTTCATGTTTATTTATAAAAAAATTCGAAAGATGGCCCGGAAGCAAGGCGGTTTCGTTATATTTATCATTATATAAATTCAAGATTTGGATCGAAAAATGCACCTATTCATGTTTATCCATTAATGAACTCAAGATATGGATTGTGGAAACGGTCAATATAGTTTCTGATTAAGAATGAATGGATGGGTTGCATCAGGGAAAGCGTTTTTTATGTTTATTGACGGAAAATCATTGATATCCGAACAGAAAAAAACAGCTTTTCCTGTATCAACGATTTTATCATCTAAACCAAAAAAAAGGTTTCCTTATGTTTATTTATTAACAAATTCAAGTGTAAGGTCGAAAAAGAGCGAGTTTGTAAGTTTATTCATTAAAA
>WSXT02028755.1:0-13812 GCA_011762715.2 Neuroterus valhalla | reverse complement strand
GGACGCGTGGCGGTCTCGGGTAGATGAGGCAATGAACTTTCGAGTTCCAAATGCTGATAAATAATAATAATAATTAAAACAAGTGAGTATAAGTAAAACTTGATTAAAGCCGTGGGAAGGAATGGGTAAGGCGGATGTTGCGCAAAGTGTACGTATGAAGAGCCAGAGAGTGCAAAGTAATTGACTCCTCATTTCCAGGGTGGCGATTCGACGGACGATTTCAAATTCCCGGTCAACTAGAAGTTACGTATTTATATTTTGACAACAGAATTAAAATTTTTCAATAAAAAAAAAAACATAATTTTTTTCTACAAAAATTGAAACGAAAAATCAATTTACGATAACAAAAAAAAATGGATTTCCAACGAAATAGTTCATTTTTCAATCAATGTTATGAATTTTCAAATAACATTATGAATCTTCAAACAGAACAGTTGAATTCCAAACCAAGAAGATGAATTTTCAACTAAAAAAATTAATATTTACTTAAATTTCTAACCATGAAAGTGAATATTCATTAATTCGAAGACCAATATTTCAAACCAAGCATAAGAATTTTATACAAAAACAAAGAATCTTCAACTGGAGGAGTTAAGTTTGCAAACGGATAAATCAACTTCGAAATGAATTTTTAACTGAAACTGTGGAATTTTCAATTGGAATCACTCAAATCTTCACTTTAAAAAAATCAATTATAACAAGAAAAAACTAACTTTTAACAACAAAAAACTAAGTTTTAAACAATCCAGTATATTTTTACACAAAATAATAAAGAATCAAATGGAACTGTAAAATTTTTAACTAAAGAAGTTGAATTTTAAACCAGAAAGACGAATTTTTGAAATGATGAACAATCAACTAGAATAGTTCAATTTTTGGCAAAAACTTAATTTTAAACCAAACATAAGAGTTTTCAACTATATGAATGTTCGACTAAAATGAAAAATGTTCTACTGTATAACTTGAATGGTTAACTGCAAAGAAGAATTTTTTAAGAAGAATAATAACTTCCAAAGAAAAAGACAATTTTCTATCGAAAAATCGATTTTTTAACAAAATAAGTGAAGTTTCAACGAAATAATTGAATTTTCAATCCAAAAACAGAAATATTCATCGAATTGTTTGACTCTGAACTAGAGTAGATCAATTTTCTACTAAGAATGAAACAGGTTATCCTCCAGTTGAAGTAATTGGTTTTCAACCAAATTGATAACTTTTCAGGTATAATAATGAATCTTCAACGGGAATAGATGTATTTTAAGCAAAAGATGAATTTTGAACCATGAAGATTAATTTTTAAAAAAGGCAAATTTTATACGAAGTACATGAATTCTCAAAGAAATAAATTTTCAAATTTGAAAAACAATGTTTAACTAAATACTTGAATTTTCACAAAAAAAAAAAAAAAAAAAAAAAAAAAAAAAATAGTATTGATTTTCAACAAAGTAGTAATAATTTCTACCAGCGGTGAATTTTGAGTAGAATTATTGCAACTTTATCGGAAAATTTCGATTTTCAACAAACATGGTTAAATTTTTTTAAAAGAAGTTGATTTTCTAACTAATAAAGAATAAATTTGAAATTAACAATGTAAAAAAGCTTTCTATCATAATTCAAAAATACTCCTTCTTCGGAATACTACTTCTACTCAAAGACTACTTGAACTACTTCCTTCATTTGAAATTGAGAAGAGGAAACTTACAATTGTGACAAATTTTGTATAGGAGGAACGATTTTTGAATATTCCTCTCTCCTAAATCTGAACTTTCTGAAATTCCGTGTCCCAAGTTGAATAAATGAGCAGAAGCAAATGAAAGTGTATTTTTTTGAACATTTTTTTTTAAACGAACATTTTTTTGGAAAAATTAGGATTCTTTCTGTAGGTTTGCGCTTTCATCAATTTGATTATGAAATTTGAGTCAGGTGAAAAAATCTCACAGAACAACAAATTTGCAAAACATTAAATTCCCGGTCGTTTCCCGGTCAATAAAATTCCCGGTTTCCAAGTCAAATCACGGACCCTGATTTCAATGGAAGAATAAATTGTACGGTAAAAAATTACAGAAATTTTCGTCCGGACTAGAGCGTCCAATGCAATTTTGATGTCACGAACGAATTAAATTATGTTCAAAAGAGAAAAAAATTTGACAAACATCTTGCTGATATGAATTAAATCCTTGGAATTGAGAAAAAAAACACAGATAATTTGGCTCACGAATGTGGACTTCTTTAAGCGGAACTAAACGAGCTTTAAGCCTATCGACTCGATCTATATACACAGCACCTGAACCAGTTTGAAACAGCCTGCGACTATTCGTAAATGAAACTACACGTGCCATCTGGAAACTTGCGGAAGCAAACCACCTGTCAAGAAGAAACAGCAGCTTTACCCAAAATGATCCCAAAGTCCTTTCAAGATTGCTGCATTTTGATAAAGATCATTTTGAGTTAAGTTCATTCTTTGGGAATTGTTCTTGTCCTTGAGTCCATGTGATACTAATTTCAAAAGAAACTTAACCGACCATTCTTTCGGCCATTCTCCCGTCCACACGAAATGAGATATCGAGTTTAAAATTCAAATGAAAAAATAGGAGGAACTAAGGAAGATTCATCAAGTGCTGAATATTAATAAATTAAACAAAATAATTCTCAGCAACATAAAAAAGAAAGAATTTCCAACAAAACAGTTACCTTTCCCAACTATAGAGGTGGCTGTCAACTAAAATTATAAATATTAAAAATAATAGCATATTGCGTGACGAGGGTCGAAAGACAAGGTTTTGGTGAGTGTGAAGTTAGCGGGTCGAAAATCGACTCTCTACCCTAGAGAAGAAAGTGAAAGATCGTTGTAGACAGAAAAACACTGTCATTCACATGGATCTGTCGCTTTCTTCCCTAGGGTAGAAAAATCTATTTTCGACCCACTCCACAGGCATGGAAAATCAAAATTTCGGTTGAGGTATCATGGAAAATGAATTTCCAATAACGGAGGTCAGCATTCAACCGAAAAGTGCAATTTTTAACCAAAAATGGCAATTCCTAACAGAACATTTTATCCTTGATATTTGAACCAAAAAAGAATTTTATTTGAGATGGAAAACAGTTCAATTCAACTAAAAAATACGATTTTTCAACAAAAAAAAGTAAAATTATCAACCATAACAGATTAATTTCCAACCAAATAATTGAATTTTTAAACGGAAATATTAATTCCTCACAGAAACATGTGTAATTGGTTGATATTCCGACATAAAGGAGATTTTGATTTATTAAAAAAAAAGACGAATTTTCAACGAAATACATGAACTTCTAATTGAAAATATTGCCTATAATGGAATAGTTACCTCGTCAATCAGAAAATTTAATTCTAACAGTAACCAAAAACAAAACATTAGCCAAAAAAAGTAATTTGATTTTCGAACCAGAGAGATGAAGTTTAGGCCGGAGAGATTATTTTTTTATCCAAAAAGATCAATTTTCTACTTCAGGAAACTGCCTTCTCAACAAAATAGGGGATTTCCCAAGCCAGAAATATATGAATTACCAATGAAAAAGTTTATTTGCGATTAATGGGTTGAATTTTTAAAAAATGAAGCTCTAGCTTGAAGAATGAATTTTTCACAAATTATTTCCACTGTAACCCAAGAGGTAGAGTTTTCGCAGAAAAAAATTAATTGCCAACAAAATATTTGAATCTTCAAACAAACTCTAAACAAAATACATGAATTACAAACTAGAAAATGCATTCTTTACCTAAGCATGTCAGTTTTCACCAGAAAATGGAATAGTTACAGTTTCAATTAAATATATTATTCCTCAACAAAAAAATAGGCGTTTGGAACAAAGAAGTTCAAATTCCAATCAAACAATTAAATTTTTAACCCTACAGTCGAATTTTCAACCAAACGAGATGAATTCCAAACTTTGCTCCATTTTTCAGGTTCGCCTTTAAGCAGAAAAAGTGGAACATGTCACAGCGCTGACAATTTTGTTTTTATCAAAAAAAACCATGAGGATAATTTGTTTCACTTTTTACGTAATACAAGAAACCTACTTGTCTTTTTGGTCCTTCAAAATGGGTGCCAAAGCAAGATCGAATATGATCATTCTTTCGAAAGTTATCGAGTAGATACACAGATACAGACGGACAGACAGACAGACACCTTCGTGAAAACCATTTTTTCTGACTCAGGGGACTCTCAAAACGTGGAGGCAAAAATATTCGAAGTGAAAACAAGCAAAGTTTCAGTTTACAGAGTTATATTTTTTAAAACCTTGCAATTTGCATACGTGGGATGCACTAATAATACTTGAACTTTTTTACGGAGTAGTTTCCTTCCCTTAAAGGGCAATTGAGATGAGGGCTCAGATATGATTATTTTCACAGCGACAATATCCATATTCTATATGTATGCGCACTTTGCAGTTTGTCCAAGCACTCGAATATTGATTTTACTTGAAAGAGGTCATTTACAATAAAAAAGATATACCTCCAAGGCCGTAAAGGTAAAAATATAAAGATCGCGTTCACGGCGTCTTTGAAGAATTTATATTTGATCCCATTTCTCATTTTAAAAGTTCCTTTTAACGACATAAACAAGCGAATACAATACAAATAAAAAAAAAAGAAAATTTCAACTCAAGAAAGAAGCCTTTCTTCAACCCGGATTCGTACTATGCAGCAATGATAAAAATAATCGTTTGAATCGAAAGAATTGGGCCAGGGGATTAACTGCCAGTTGGAAAGAAGAGAATTGTTCCATTATTTTAATAACAAAAGCTATCTCTTAATTCAAATTCCATCTGCCGCGTGTAAATAAGACTCAAGACAGAAGAGAGCCTTTGGAGGAGGAATAGAAGAATATTACTCGCGAGATAGCGGGAAAAAAGCTTGGGGGCTCTCGCGTGTTTCAAGTGCGATTGTTGCGGAATTGTATATATTACTATATTGTATAAGGACGTTAGGTCAGGTTAGGTTTTCCTTCGACTTGTTCTTTTCGATCGCACGGTTATGTACCCTGCGTTCGAGTTCGACGCTCGCTCCAAGGAGTGAGAGAACTTCCGGTGGAACGAACGCCGCGTCGCGCCGGGAACTTCTGGTGTCCCAAGTAATGCCGGTCGAGAATCGAGAGCGGAAGTGTATTTTAAAATCGCCTTGTCGACTCGTGTGTGTATTTACACCTATCAAAATCGAGATTTATTACACACAAATTTACGCAGATATCGAGAAACAACAACTTCACGGAGAACCGATCTGCTAATTTTAGTATCAAGAGCTGTATGCACAGAAAAAGGATATATTCAAGTTGACCCACAAACTTGAAACCCAACTGTAATTTAGTTTGAAATTACCTCAATTTAGTTCCATTTGTACCAAATTTGCGATCACTATTAAGCACATCAAATTTAAATTAAGTACCATAAAATTTGAACAAAAGGACAAAGATTAGAAACTGTACACTCTAAATTTGAAAAGGATTACATAAAAAAATTAAAATAATGCTAAACTAAATAATTTAAACCTGAGGCCTTGAAAACAAAACCCTTCTGAAATAAGGAATTCAAGACTGCACATTTTTTAAATTGAAAATTTGAAAACTCGAACATTTCAAATTCAAAACGTATAGGTTCTGAAGTAATAAAGTGGATTTAACACTGATGATGAATTCAGATAAACACTTACTTGCTTCTTAATTGTTTGAATTCTCTAGAATTTTTCGAATTCTCTTATATATAAATTGTGAATCCAAATTTCTAGTGATTAACCTACCGATATCAAGTGAAATTCGAAATGAAAATTTATAAGATTATTGATCGAAAAATAGATTCACACTGTCTGTGACGAATCTAAGAATTTTCAATTCAAACCTTCAAAATTGTAACTATTCAGAAAAATCTTCCAAATTTACCTTCGCAAATTAAACTTAAAATTAAATTGGAATAACTGACCAATTTTGATTTATACTTTTCGAAATTTTTGAACTTCCAGTCAAAAATACTAGATTTACAAAAAGGAAAAATCTTGAAATTATAAGTTTGAAAATTGAAAACCGTTTCATTTTCATTAAAATTTGTCCATTCTATATGACGTTCAAATAAATTGTTCAATATCAAAAACATCCATTTTTCGAGTTTTCCAATTAGAAATCGTCCAAGTAAACACGTTTTTGATTGTACAGTGTCGCTTACTTGTGAGTCCATGAATTTGAAATATTATGAAAAAAAAATCATAACGCCCCATTTTTGAATTCGAATTTGTTTTACCACTTAAAATTATTATTCTTCAGACTTTTATAACGAATTCTCTTCTTTGCTAATTATTGTTCTCAATAATATCAATTAAAATATAATAAAACCATGGATTTTTCTTTGTCCAACTATTGGAGATGGAAAATGCAATAAGGCAGTAATTATTATTTTGCAGACTTTTCGAAGAATGGAAATTCTTGTTATCGGAATAGAATTATGAAGTGTGCTTGACAAGTCCTTGATAAAAAAATTGTCAGAAAAAGGGAAAAGTTGGGAGTTCGAAAAATACAAAGTCGATACAAACGTAGAAAATTAATTTCAAGGTATACGAAAGTAAGTAAACGGAATTCGACGAACAAGTTCGTCTTTCCCCTATAACTTTCGAGGAGCAGGAATTGCGGAAGTTTTTAAACGAATCTCTGGAAAAGAGCGTAACTCGGATAATCTTTCTTTTCGCAAATATAGCCTTTTACTTCCACAGTTTTAATTAGCGTCGTAGACGGAGATCGTTCTTTAAAGCAATTTACAATTAGTAAGTGACATTTGCCATTTTCATTTTGTCAAAATACTAAACGTCATATAGATATGCAATTATTTTCGATGGTCTGCAACTTTTTTCGAGAATTTTTTTTCAGAATAAAGCGAGGAATATTTAACAGAAGTAAGGAAGAATGAATTGTCACTACGGATCGATAAATTGGAAACCCGTCGTGCGACTGGCTGCTATAAACTCTAGAGTGACATTCAATGTCAGTCGACTATCCAAAATGGTTAAATTTTCTTCTTCCCTACAGCATATTTTCTTCACTGATGGAGTTTATATTAATTAAAACGTTATTTCAAGCTTCGAAACCACTTCATTCACAGGGGACGTGCCTAATGGCATTTTTTATGGAAGGCATCATGGTCTCCATACAATTTTTTTTTTTGAAATATTTCGAAAGTGTTGTCTGCAGATATAATTTCACAGCGTTCCTTTCCTACAAAGCAATCCCCCCTCGCTATTACAATTAGGGCGAACATCTTCTGGAAGTTATTACTTTTCAGAAAAAGGAACTTAAGCAAAGTGAAAATTCAGCCAAATTAAAATCTAGGAAACTGGGGAGTCGGAGAATTTAAATCGATTTGGCAAAATGCCCACGACTGAAACTTATTTGCTGATAGACAAAGTGTTTACCAACCAACTGAAAAAAATTTGCAAATCCCAAATTTGACCAAATAAAATTTGTATGGGCCCGAATGCAGAGAAAAAAGGGAAAATTGAATAATTAAAAAAAAGTCAAAACCTTTTTAAATCAAATAATTGAATCTTGATATACATTCCTCCGTTTAGTACATTTCTTTTTGCAGCAATTTTCAAAAGAATAATGAAATTTGTTGATAGCTTAGTCAACATGAGATTCATTTTCGAGGACGGAGAATTGTTAAATTACAACGGGTTTTAGTCGAGGAACATTTTGGCAAGATTCTTTGGGAACGAAGCCCTTTCTTTTTGCAGGGACGCATAGGTTCCCCCAATACCTTGGGAACCTCTACTTTCGTCGAAATCATCCTCTGATATAATGCTTTTCAGGACTATCGATCGTAAATCCCCAGACGAAAAAAGATAAAGAGAAAAACCTGAATACTCGCCAGCTCGATCGCGTTCGTTTTTTATTTTTTTTATTTTTTTTTTATTTCCCGAACCACCCCTGATATTTTATTCCATCCTTCCAAGATCAGGAGATTGTTCATCGATAATGATATAGATTATAAGCGATTTCTCGAGTCACGGTTACTGTAAGATTATGCACGGAATATTTCACATTATAGGTATCATAATTTCATCCCGTTTCAAGTCTTAAAACTAGATTTAGGCAAATATTTTGTCTTAAAAAAAGACCATCAGCCTATTATTTGATTAAAAAAAAGAGCGATATTCTTGAACCAAAATTTTTTTTTGTTCTGTATTCAGAAATGAACTTGAAAATCCTAATCTCATGAAATATATCATATTTGAAGTAGGTATAATGATGTTAAAGATAATATTGGGTGAGCATACATTGTAAGAGGCTTAAGATGTGATAAGAGACAATCTTGCAACTCTTATCAATCTTCAAAGATATGGAATCATCTCTGTAAATCTGGACTAAACAAAATTTATTACGTAAATTTTTTAGTATTTAAGTAATGCAACTGCAATACTTCAACATTCCGCCGATGAAATAATAAAAATGAAAAAAAAAATTATCGAATACAAGGTTTTTCTGTGACATCAAAGGAATTAATCTCAACGTGAGTAAAGTAAGGTAAAATGGATTATAGGTGCAAATAATTCTAATTTTTCGATTTTAAAGTATTAACTTGTAAATTAACTTGGTACGTTATTTACAATTTTCACAATATTGTCTTCCTAATACTTCAATCAACTTGAAAATGTTACAAAATCGCGGCTCTATTATTCAAGTTTCATATTTGTTACTTTTCTTATTTCCCGGCTTTTGCTCTATGGAACCAAAAAAAGTATCAGAAAAACATTTTTCTGAAGGAATAAGTACCCTAAAAAGGAGCATTTTTGAATCAGTCAAAAATTAGTTTTTGTTTTTGAATGAAAACGAAGTGTAAGAAATACTTAGAAGCTAAATGAACGCATTCAAAAATAATTTTTTTTTTAATCTTCGAAGGAGGAGTTAAATTTTTCTACAAATTGGATTAATTTTCGACAGGAACTTTAGTTTCTTTTGAATCAGGAATAGTCGATTTAACCACGAAGAATTTTTGCGGTCGAGACAGAAGAACAATTTCAACAAAACTGGTTGAAGTTTAGGAACGAAAAAGAAGAATTTTCTAAAAAGCATTTGAATTTTGAACCCGAAAATATAAATTTTCAACGTAAAAGTTAGTTTCGAACCTAACAGTTCAATTTGTAGTTGAATATTAAATTTCCTCCTATTATCAGCTGTTAAAAATAAAACTTTTGAGAACTCAGTTTTATAATTTGATTTATGTTTTAACAGTTGACTTTTGTATCAGGATCAAGAGTTCCCAATGTTTCATTTACACAATTATACATGAAAATTTGATAAATGAACATTTCAATCCACAAAAGAAATTTGGAGAAGAGCGAATTTTTTGATAACAGGTAGCCATTGGCAAATAGTGTTTTGGCAAATTGAGTCATCTCATAAAATTTCAGTAGGGAATTTATAAAATTACAAAAATTCCAACGCCGATCATCTCCTTTCGAGGAGAAAGGAAATAACTAGGTTTCACGCTTAGAGCTTTTATTCCAAAAAATTGAGAATACAAATAAATTGAACTTTTTTTTCGAATGAGTTCTCCTTCTTGTTTGAGTAGAGTGGTTTCCATGATAGAAAAACCTTTCTTGAAAAACTAGTTATTAAATAAATGAAATCCATATATTTTTATCACAAGCAAAAATTTAATTAGTAAAATTTCACTAATCTGGAGTGCGTAGTTCATTCAGTTCAATAACTCTTTTTTCTTAGACTAATTTATTTTATTGACAGAACATTATTATTTGCAGACTATTTATTAGTTGCACCTTTTTGTCACTGAGATTATCAAATAGAAAGTCGCTGCATCCGCTTTCATATTTTAACACGGTTACGACCTCAACCCTACCCTCTTTCTCTGGATTTCCTCTCTTGAGAACCAGCCTTCCGCGAGAAATTCGAGATGCATGTGCATTCATATGCATACACACATGCATGTATATTTGCAAGGATATGTATATATGTATGTATGTATGTATGTATGTATGCATGTATTGGTTTGCAAGTACCCACAATGCTTACGTCCTTCTATTCTCCATGCTAATAAGAGAATCTCACTTGGTTTTTTCGAGTACGTGGAACACCTTATACGCACGTTGATCTACTTTTTCCCTCTTGGAGATTTTCATTTCAAGAATTAAGAACCGCAAGATATAAACTTAAGGTTTTCAGATTAGGATGTTCATTTCTTATTGTAAAGAAGTGGAAACTCAATTTCAGAAGATTTTTCTCTTTTTGATTTGTCTCGATGGTCTCCTATTTCATAAGCAGTCCTGCCAGCAACATTTCATTTAAGTTAAAAAAAAAACTTCCATAAAAAGTGCCTCTCTAATCAAGACATGGAAAATTTAAGAGCAAAATTTGATAAACACAAGCAAAGGAATCGGACACTCATAAAAGAACTTATATCTATTTGTCGAGAAATTAGAACAAATTTGAACCATGTGAAGTGTCTATAATGTATAAAAAAGTATTGATAAGAATTACAGTCCAGCAATTTCAAACCTCATTTCAAACGTTTCTAGATCAAGGATTTTTCTTGGATCGACGAAATTCGATATCAGTATTACAAACAACATTTCTTCAGATAAAATTGATAACTTGAGGGCTGACCCTCTTTGTTGAAAAACTATTCTGATAGGATTAAGAAAGAAAAAACACATCAAGTGCATGAGTGGAGAATCAACGGCGGCGACTATGTTTTTCGAAAGTTCGAAAACCCATGAGATTTCATAAAACTGACGGATCCTTCTCCATTTGAACAGAATAAAATTAACAAGTCTCCAAAAAAGTAGTTTTTATAAGGAAAATAATTTTCAATATTTGTAACATTCCTTTTAAGGTTTCGAAATATTATACCTTTGGAATTTAATACAAGCTTCATATTGATATCTGAATTTAAGGAATTTTTTCGACAGATTATCTTTTCCTGTGGAATGCGGAAAACAGATCGACCTCTTACTCATACCAGAACTAGCAAATTAAAAAATGAACATCTACAGATCATCCTTACAGAATTTCAATCAACTTCGTTAATCTCAGACAGGCACGAAAAATCAAAAATAAATTATTCAATAGGCAAAAATATTTTATGCTTTAAAAATAAATTGGAAGTTCTGTTTCGCACACTATTTTGCGATACAGGTATGCTTGGAACACATTGAACTCGATAACGAATCGGAAATGCTGAAAACCGGTTTTCAGATCCTGCAGCGAGGAATGACGTCAATGAATAGTTTGAAAACTGTTGTTTACGAATTTTGAAGCTTGGATAACAGTATAAAAATACGACTTTGAAATATCAAAAGTTGGGAGAAGGAAGTAAAAATTTTCTCTTAAGGGAATTAATATTTGCTGTACGTTTTTATCACCAGAAAGGAATATGAATTTTATCGATATCAACTATACATATTGTGTAGGGTTTGGAAAAAATGGCGTTAGGTTAACTGGTTGGATGTAAATAAAACAAAAATTCAAAAGTAGAGAAGAACGCTCCCCACTAAAAATAACTGATTCTAATGGATGCACAAGAAAAAAAGTCTCTAGGAATCCTTTATTGAAATATACAAGGAGAATATTCATACTTAGTCACGACTTCATTGAATCTTTTCAAAAATATGAAAAGTTGCTTTTAAATTACAAAGTATTGTATACTCTTCATTAGGAGGCTCATCAAAATTCAAGCCTTTTCATTGTACGACAAGGAAAAATTCTCTATTATTGATACATTCATCACAGGGGTATTTATTATTTTATGTGGGATTTATTGAAAGTAGGGTGTTTGCTTTTTTTTATTTTTAGGAACAATTAACAGAAAACTCTATAGATCTAAATGAGTTTAATTTGACCAACAAAGACATTTCTCTAAATTTGGAATGGTTGAATTTAACGAAATGTTAATAGAAAAACTTGTAGAAATATCAGTGAAAATAATATCACTACTTTATAAATTATGTAGCCCAAAGTCAAAGTCAAGCTGACTAATATTTATAGTAAAATACATAACTAATTGTAAGTGAACCAGTGACTGATATTTGAATTTTCAATTAGTCATTTCTAACTATAATTCAGACTAGGGAAGAATCAGTCAAATTGGGATTATATCTTAAACATACGCGGCCAATTATATGTAGTTAAATTTATCTGGTTCGCAGAAAAAAAAACTTACTGAAACTTCAGCTGAACAGCAATATTGCATTTTAAGTGAAGATCAATATTTTATAATTCTAAGAAAGTTGAATTTAATTTTTTAAAAAAGTCATAAGTGGTTTATTTTGAGCCACACGAACACTGATAAAAATAAAATTTGTTTTCAGTTTTGACATTGATCATGAGAGCGGACCTAATCCGAGTTGAAGATAAGTTTATGTGAAGATGACTTGAAACAAAAATAGAATCCTAGTTTTTTTATGTGTGTACGCCAAAGCTGCGCATTGAATTACCTCATGTGCCTACTAATGAAATTAGTAAAAATATAAAAGTAAATTCTCATTTTGCTAAAAAATATTAAATCGATGAATGAATAAGAATAAATATTTATTTATTTTTAATTCATTTATAAATATTAAATGAGAATGAATAACTATGTACACAATATTTTTCCAACAATATAAATAAAAACATTTCTAATCTATTCTGATATCAGATTAAGAACTGGACATCAGATTACGAAGAATGATGATGTGGGAAAATAATTCGACTCGAAATTCGACTTTTCTAAACCGATCTGAACTGAGATACATTTTTTCAATTAGCTTCAAACCAACAATTTGACACGCAGTTGGCTTGAATCGAGGCGGATCGAATCAAGAAACGCTATCACAACTTGTATTGAACGTCGAAAATTTTATATTTGAACACACGCTGGTTTGGACTGAATCGAAAAAGTAGACGCTCAGCCGTATAAAGTCCAAGATTTAAATTATTTCAGCGTACAAAATATGCAGTTGTTTTTATACTAACTAGTAATTTTCAATAATTCAACAACATTCAAATCTATACAAATTCAGTTCAGAGAAGTACTTCATAATGGACCTTGATAAAAATAATTTGACCTTGAATCAGTAAAATATAAATAGATATATATTTTATTCTTTCAGATTGAGTGACTAAAAAATAATTCATTTCAAATCGAGACACCGCTCCTTTTCTAGAAATTCATTTTATGCGATGTGTGGAATAATGTGTTTTTTTCTTCAGATTCAAGGCAGCAAATTACACGGATAAGAATGATGAGAAATGGGAAATGCGAAATGTGAAGCATTTGGCGAACGCCTTGAAAACTGGTACTGACGCAAACTACTAGACATTGGTAACAGGTCGAGAGCGGTCAAGCGACACCGACAACGACCGACAGACCGATCAAGCAGCTGCTTTTCTGTAGCAGTGTAGCAGGACCTCTCCAAGTGCACCGTGTCACACGCGCCACGATTACGCGTGTGAACGAATCACACTCTATCTATATCTTTACATGCATGCATGCATGCATGTACTCCCGACTATGTGCGCTTTGTGTGTTTTGTATGAGTGAGTGAGTGAGTGAGAACTCGGTGTGACGTGCATTCGCAGCAATCGTAACGCGCGTACGCGTATCGTAGGTTACAAACGCACGTGTGTAAGTCTGCCGGCACCCCTCCCACCTCTACAAAACCCTCCCCTCCCGCCACAATCCACCTCATTCTACTATCCCCCCCCCCCCCCCCCCCCCCCCACCCCCCCCCCCCCCCCCCCCCCCCCCCCCCCCCCCCCCCCCCCACCCCCCCCCCCCCCCCCCCCCCCCCCCCCCCCC
>WSXT02028744.1:0-13812 GCA_011762715.2 Neuroterus valhalla | reverse complement strand
TACCAAAGGCCAATCAAATCGATTAGTTTTTTCGAAAGTTATCGTGCTAACAGACAGACCTACAGACACACATACATGCATGCATACAGACAGACACATTCGTAAAAACCTTTTTTTAGGGTTTAGGGGGTCTCGAAACGTCGAAATTTGACAAAAAGGGGGGGAAGGGGGTCAAATTTCACACAAATCTGATACCTCTTCTGATGAGAATGTAAAAACGTTGAAGATGGCTGTATGTAATTTTTATAAATTTTTTTCTTGAAAATGTATTTGAATACAAATATATTGAAAAACAAACGTACCCATCAGTCATTTTTTCAAAAAGTTACAGCCATTTAAAAGAAGTCCTTTCTTGAAAAAACTGTTCGATAATTGATTTTCGGCTAAATAAAAGTTATATCGATCTTGATGATGATATTATGTGGTGAGATTCATGCGCCTGATTGTTTCTCATATTTACTCCCTTAAATACTAATGAGAATAAATGGAATTAAAATCTAAGAATTATCGTAAAAAAGAAATTTTTTATATTGGCATTCGGGTCTATAATTTTTGTTTGTCATAAATGTTTTCTTATAGGTATCAATATTTTTCCTAAATAGTTGATGTTAAAACGTTTCGTCCTGGGCTGATCCACTGGACTCATCAGTAAGGCAATATGAACCAACCACCCTGCCTTAGACGCTTAAGAACTAAAATATTCTAAAATATTCATATTACAAAGTATCGAATAGATATCGAATATTTGTAATGAACTAATTATTATTATTATTATTATCATTATTATTACTAAGCAAATGTTGTTTAGAATCGATCGGGCGGATGCACATGTATTTTTGTAAATGCAAATAAATACATTTTTCACATTATAAACCCTTTATTCATAATTATTTCCTTGGGTTTATGCGAGTGGAATAACGACAGAGTACAAGCTAGATGGTACGGCATATGCTAACGGCAGGATGCCAACATACCGTGCCGGCAGGGCCTGACGGCGTTATGAGCAACATAATATGCACCCGCATCTGTCTCAACGTCTACTGACATAACCTGCTGATCTATTCGCAGAGCCTGCCTGCACTGTTCAGTTAGTGCGCCAGACCGATTGCTGTCTTAGGCGATAATATCTTGAGAACTTGACACTCGCCGAAGACGTACCACACCCTGCATTAAAATCAGCAATTGTTTGCCGTGGACTTAGGCGATCCGACAGGAATGGGCATGACTTCTCAACGAGTTTTGGGAGAATTGGTCGTTACAACAAGCAGCACGCGACATTCAAATTGATCATAACCTTTGCTCACACTTTTGGGTCAAATTGTCCTATACATTGACTTTGGTTATGTTTTTTTTTCAGTTTAATTTTAGGCTAAAAATACTGAAAATTAAAAAAGTTATGTTTTCTTTACTTAACATGGTTTTTTGGAGAAAAGAATTTTTTCGGTAATTTTTGTTTATAAAAAATTAATTTTTACAATATTTTTCATTAATACCACCGAATTCCGCATTAGTTACAGTATATATTTACAGTAAAATTTTTTTCAAACCAATTGGATGAGCCGTTATGAAATGATACGCGATCAAAACTGTGGGAAGATCAAATTTACCCATTGAGGGGAACTTGATTGAAAAAATAGGTGATGTGAGCGAGGGTTAAATTTACCCCTTCTCTCACGCTTACCTCAAGAGGAATTCAGCCCAAAGGTATAGTAATAATACAATTTTTACATATATAACGTATGAAGTGGTTTCTTGTGCTTGATTGGAAAAGCGTGCATTATATTGCTAACCAAAAATGGTGGGATCCACAGGGTTGCTCATGTCCTCACTAAGATTCGATATCTACGGATAACCACCTATTATATGGTTTATCGGAAAGGAGATACTTATGATATCGCTGCACACTAGTCGCAATAAGCACTTCTTTATTTTTACCGCATTTTCTATTTTGAATCTGAAAACCTCATCCATGTAAAAATCAAAAAGAAAATGATCAATTTAGACAAATGCGTGGACAACGTAGTGAGATTTCATCCCTAATAAGATCCTATTATATATCCTATCAGATGGTGGCTCAAACAGTCCGCGTATTCGTCGCCAAAAAGTCAGCGGAAAATTGTCAATGCTAGCGGAGGTATGGTTGCCGTCACCAGCTGATTAGGCTATGATTATATATTATTCGGTATGTGATATTAAAACACTGTCCATGGTGTTTACGCATTTGTTCAAGTTCATCGTTTTGATTGTGAGTTTTGCTTGGAACTCGGTTTTCATGTGCAGAATATTTAGTGTGGTGAAAAGAAAATAGTACGTACTTATCGTCGCCAGAGCTTGGCCAATGGTCCCTAGATTACACAGGTCAGTATCGCCTACCCAGATTCAGGGTTTACCATTTCTTCCGATGTCGAACTGAGAGACAATGCATGACCTCACTGAAAGGAAGGTTCGGTTCGTAAATCTGAAACTCGAGTAACCCTCTTCCCTGCTGTGCAAAAAGCAACTCTTCGAGTTTTTCGACTCTAGTAGAGTATGGGGATTCTTCTTGACAGTTTTGTATCAAAGCTAAAGAGGTCCAACCTTTGGATCGGGGATCAATAGTAGACCAGATATACTTTTAGAGACCAATGTATGAGGTGGGACTTTCACAGTATCTGAGTAAAGATCATAAGGATTTCGTCATTTTTGTGTACACCGCTCAGAAAAAACCTCCTAATTTCTTTCTTGACAAGCTTTCCACAATATATTATATCGACCGCAAGAGTATAGATTTAAAATAATCTATTATTGCATGAATACATTTTGGGACGTAGATAAGTCGTTAATTGGTGATTAGTAGTTAAAACTAATAACCTTCGAATATCTTTCAAGTTTCAATTCAATTTGAAGCAAACAAGGAATCATTTTCAGTTTTTAGAGAACTTAGAAGTATTCTTCTTTAGTAGTCCGTGGTAGTCATATTATCAAAGTTTTCGCTATAAAATTCAATAAACTAAGAAATGGTGGGATTTTAAGAATAATTGAAATCAGAGGGAGAAATATTCCTGAACGAACTTCGGAAAAAGATCAGGTGACTGAAACCGCAGCTCATGCAAGTTTCTGAACACCAAAAAATCGATCAACTCGTTTGCATTAAAAATTAGTACAAAAAGAAAAGACGAAATAGAGAAGTAGAAGTATTATCCGGGAACCCCGTTGGACCCAACGAGCGAGAAGTGATCAGGGACAGTGGAAACCTCACTTACTGAGAGGACGCTGCGCCTCCGTATAGAGCCTCACCACTTGAACATTCCTTGACTAAGGGCAGTACTAAGAAACATAGTTGGACGAGATCTTATCACTCGTTTAAGGAGTCAGCAACCACTAGAAATACCGAGAACTATCTCCACTGGACCAGCGACGATGGTCGCTAGTTCCAGTTGGAGACCATCGATTCTGAAATCAGCTCCATTTCAACCAAAAAAATGAAAAAAAAGGACTTCACTGCCATGAACATCGACCGCAGGACTCACGTACGGGAAAAGGACACTGAATAAGGTTCTCGTAAAAGAAGATATGAATTCATCTCATATACCCCCTTTTAGTTGACAACTAAGGCTATCAGTCAAAACGGAATAGCCAGAAGACTCAAAGAAAGAATAAGGAAGGCAGAAACTCAAAAACCTTGGGCATAGTCATGAATCTTCATTAACGCGTAGTGATCACACTGAGTCTAAATGACCCCAGGTATTTTTTCAATTAATCTAGTTTGATGCAGTTTTTTACCTTCATTCAAAACTTGAAATTTAAAAATTTGTTTAGTAAAAAGGACAACATTTCTGAAAATTTTATTTTTTGTTATTATTATGTACCAAAAAATTTTGAAAAAGTAGAGAAACAAATCGATTATAAAGAGGAAATCCTAAACTTTATTTTTGCGTAAGATTTGAGTCGATATAATAAGAAGAACGCAATTAGCAACTGTTTCTTTGCGTCAAGTCATTTTCACCCCATGTGACCAATACGTTATTTTTAGGAGGTGTGACCACTACGGGTTAAATGAGGCTGCATCCTCAGAGAGCGACGGAAGCAGCAATTCAGACTCCCCCGTAAATAAGAAGAAGCACAGTCTTCTCCCGAGTGTCGAGCCCGACCTACCAATGCCTAAAGGACATTGTTTCCCTCAAAGTTCCCTCGCAACGTACTTAAACATCACTGAATTGATGAAAAAAACGTGCGGTTAGAATAGAAGCCAAGAACCGACAAGCGAAAAAGGTGTGTGGTTAGGCAGAGATGCGAGGCTTGACGTTTTTTTTCTACCATCAAGCCATAATCTCTTACGGAGTAAGTGTAACTCGTATAGAGTTACAATTGGTTGTGTTGATTGAAAAAGAGGGCTCAATCTTCCGCCAAAACCCCAACAACACGCGGAGTTTCCGAAGGGTCACCCATTCAAGTACAAACTGCGCCCGTCGGTGCCTAACTTCAGTGATCGGATGAGAACTGGTTTGTTGAGCGTGACTTGGCCATTGGCAATCAATTTTCGAATCTAATCTTTTGTAAGACGATTATTAATCCTATTTTTAAGACAAGAAACTGACTACAAAGATATAGTAGTTCAAATAGAGCGCATGGCTGTTTAAAAAGGAGAGGATGACGAAGAAATACTACTTCTCCTACAAAACATGGATCCATGTACCGAAATCGACGTTCCTCTGCCTACAAGGGTGAATGAATTCCTAGATTCATTTCGCATACAATGCGATGCAAGAGAAAATCAGGAAACTGCATCCGAAACAACAAGGTCACCCAGTATAACAAGTTTCGGGACGTACAGAAAAAGTTCAGTTTGATTATTTTAGATGCCAAGGTCCTTAGTCATTCCTGCTGTAAGCTCAACTCCAGATTCAACAAGGATGAGCAAACAGAAATCAACAATGAAGAGGGATGCCTCCTAAAGATAATCATGTTATAATTCCATGACGGCCTAAACAATTAGCATCTACTGCAGGAAGAGGAAACATCAATCTCGCACCTTGAAATACTAAAAATTTACGAATTCTACATACAGGTGATTTTCCTCTGCTACTATAGAAAGAAGATCCTATATCCGATTTACAAGAACCAACAAACTCTCTACCATCGACTCCAAATTGAAGCGTGATACACCACGAAAGAATGTGAACCAACAAATCCCGTTTTAAAAACTGCTTTCAGAAACAGAGCATATTCTATCCATAAAAGATCGTTTCTGTAAGGTTTGTATAGTCGTCCCTGCTCCCGACATAAAAACAACTACCGTCGCGCACGTGGTCGCTACGCATTTGTTTGTACAATACGGAGTCTATCGTTGCATTCTTATGTTAAACCAATGTGACCCCTTTTGGATTATCATGCGGATTAATCGCACGCGTGCTCAGTGATTATACATTAGAGGTAAAAATTAGAAACCTACGGATCTTATCTACGTTGTTTTGCAATCAGATTGAATGAAATTCAGAAAGTTGTAGCCAAAAACATGATCAAGGCTCAAGAGAGATCAAAGGTGCAATATGAAAAAAAGGCTAGACCACTAAACGCAAAGATTAGCGACAAAGTAATGGTATTTGAAGACATAAGAAACAATGAATTTGATCAACATACGACTGAAACTTATAATGAACACCGTACCTTCCTTTTCTAAATAATCTCAAAGATAATTAAAATGCATGCAACGCTCTCGTGCATCATCGTCTTGACCATTTATCATTCAACCTTATCAATGAGTAATAAAATTCGCGATTCCTACTGAGATCTTCAATTTGGATCAAGCACTAGATGTACTATGAAAACCTTGGGTCAATGAGAAGCACCATCACAACGTGAAGAATCAACACCTTTCCACACACACATTGTCCACAAACTGTAGATGAGTTCCCCCTACAACCAGAGATAGATGCAGCTGGACGATTTCAGGATAGCCTCGACTAAAAAATGGAGCTGGAACAAAATACGAAATGGGAAATTGCAGTGCTACTCCTGGAGAGGATAATGACAATAAAAAGTAGCAGGAGAGAATTAGGCACAGAAGTTACTGTTGCGATCACAGCTTATCCATGCTAAGGGAGCGACCAATGTCATCTCAACATCTCTCTTGACAATGATCTATTCTTACGCCTAAACAAATCCTTGCAAATTTATTTTATTTAATTTTATAAATTTATTTATTTATTTATTTTATTTAAATCCGGTGTTTTTCGAATGTGGGTCTGAATGAAATTGATCACTTGATCAATTTAGAATTCATGAATTTGTCGACGAGCCTGGTTTCAGAGTTATGAAATTTGAAAATTTTGGAAATAGGATTATTATCAAATTTACTCTCTGTCGAATAGAATGATGTAGCATCTTTGAATGAATTTTTATTAAATCGACTCATGGATTTTTGGAATTCGAAATTTGATAAAGTTGATACACATTTTTGGCACATCGATAAATATATAATTTAGACCCACATTTGAAAAATACCCCATTTAGGAATTTTGGATTTGATGAAGTTTGATTTTATAAATAAATTTGCAGGAAGCCTAGTTTCCGGGTCTTGTAACTTTTAATTTGTAAGAGAGGGTAATTTTGAAACTTATTGTTTGGTTGCTTGAAAAATTTAGGTTTCATGATAAAATTCCTAATTCCTTATTTTGGAATTCGATAATTTCATACAGTTGTAATTTATTTTTTGGCGAATTGATATTCGCGAATGTCATAATACCCACATATGCCACATGCACTCAATCTCTTCCTTATCGTCGGAAGTGTAGGTACTTTTCAATTTCCCCCCCTCGACACTTTTTCTACTGAAATCAAGCGTGAACTTGTCGCGTTTATTCATAAAGTCGGGAGTTTCATGATCGTGAGTGAATCACGCAGATCCTATGTCAGTGTCAGAGATGTTTGTTCATTCCCTTGGCATAAGATGTATTTCCACCAAGTTATATCAACTCTAGGGATATATGAAAACCCAAGAAGTAGGTGAGTCTTTTTTTAATTATTCCTTAGTTCCATTTAGAATACTGTAAACCGAGGCTGAGGCTGAATTGGCTCTGTTGGATGATGCATGTGCCGCTTAATTGAAAACACCTGCTCTAGAGAAGATCGCACTCAGAGAGTCAAAAGAGGGGACAAACTCCAAGGAACTGTTATCGTATTTCAGGCCTTGGAGCCCCTTGCTTATTCGGCCCTTATCAAATATAGTATATTTGGTTTTGTTTTTGTTAACAGTGAGCCTATTCTCGTTACAATACTCCTGCAGGGCATTGAGTTTTCTGAATGCATCTATTTTAGATTCAGCTAGAATAATTCAATCGTTCGCGTAAATCAGTGATAAAATGAACGTATCTCCCATGATTCTCAGACCCACAAGACCCTTTTCCCTGATGAAAGCGTCAATATCCGAAGTCAAGAGATTAAACATTATTGGGCTTAAAATCTTACCCTGTAGGACTCCTTCCGTGACCGCTAATTCCTCTGATATCTCGTCCCCCACTTTCACGGAGGTTGAGGCTCTCTCATACAGATTAGAGAGCTTCAAGGTAGAGATTTGCGAACTTGCTCCGTGCTGTTTGGTCGAGGTGAATCGCGGACATCTTGCACTCATACTAGAGAGCCCCATTTGCCTCAAGCAGAAAAGTGAGAGAACCAGCTCAGCGCTGATATGTCGAGGTGAATCGCTGACCAAGTTCGCAACTCTCTACCTTGAGGCTCTCTAATACAGACTCTTCAGATTTCTAAATATTCTAGAGCTCACCCCGATATCAAAGAGTTTAGACCACATGTGAGTGTGATCCACCGATGGGAAAGCTCTTGCAAAATCAACCACAATGGCATAAATGTGTTTATCTTTCTTTTGTAAGTAGATTTGCAAGATAGAGGCCAAAGTGAAAATATTATCAATGCAGCCTCTACCTTTACGAAAACCTGCTTGGGCTTCTGGAATAATGTGGCACGTCGACTCCCATTTTTCCAATCTGGACAACAAAATTTACGTGAAAATTTTTGGAAGCGAATTTAGGAGGGCAATAGGCCTGTAGTTATCGGGGTTGGTTGGGTCTTGCTTTTTATGCAGCATGTGCGTTAAAGATTTAGTCCAATCTAACGGAATATATTCATTCTCAAAAATTTTATTGAAAAGTGTTGTAAGATAAAGAAGCCAATTGGCTGGCAAGTTTTTGCATAAGTTATTTGAAACTTGATCCGGACCGGGAGCCTTAATTAGTTTAGTTTTATTAATTGAAAATGCTGATTCTCCTTTCAAAGAATATGCCAATAAATGCAGTTTAGGCTTTCGGCTGTATATTTTCGCGCCCTAGGAACAGTTTTACGGCCCTCTAAAGTTGATATTTTTACCAGGAAATGGCAGTGTCGCTTGTTTATGTCTCTCTCGTTCAATGAATTCTAAATAATATCGAAAAAAAGTCATCCCATATCATTACTCAACAAAAACCGGAACATTAAAGCCGACGTAGCGATTTCCAATGTGGGTAGTTGCTGAATAATCGCCGTTTTTGTAACGGCCAGTCGGTTGAGGCTCCGATTCTAGAGGAGCGCATGGCGCGGGTGGCCGTTCAGGCGCTACAAAAACGGCGATTATTCAGCAATTACACATCTTGGAAACAGCTACGTAGGCCTAAAAGTTTCATTTTCTGTTGAGGAATAATATTGGATGACTATTTCTCCGATGTTATTCAGAATTTATTGAACGAGAGGGACATAAACAATAGAGACGATCATTTTTTAGTAAAAATATCAGATTCGCCTAATTATGATCGATTGAATGCGAAAAGAGCTTGTATTTACAATATTATTGCACTAATTTGCCTGTAACTTCCATTCTAATCAAGATTAAAAAAAAATAAAACTGCAAAATGTTTGAATTGGACTTTACAATAAATAAATCAATCAATCAATCAATCAATCAACGAGATATATGGATTTAAACAACTGTATAGTTAATAACAAAAAAAATGAAGGGTTTTGGGCCTGGAGACCTCGAAAAATCTGTTCCCCGCACCGAAAAACATAAAAATGAACAAAGATGGGAGGTATGGTACCATCGCAGCGGTCCTCAGCCTCCCACTCTTTCTTGCTTTCTCTCTTATGGATTACATTTCCTCTCCATCCCTTTCCACATATCTCTACTCTTATTATGACTGATTTGTCGCCGGTAGCGTGTTACGTTTCCTCATATGAAGAATTTTCATGACCTAATAAGCTTCCACTTCATTGTTAGTCTAGATGCCCTATAAAAATAAGGCCTGTTTTTTGGCGAAACTTATACCTGAAAAAAACAGCGCAATTTTGTAGTGTTGTTGAATAGAAACAAAGTCTATATGTTTCAGTCAGACGCCAAGGGCGCAAAAATAATTAAAACTGCTGGAAATCACCATTTTTGAATATGCAATAATTTTCGCAATAATTTATGAGAATCTTTAAAACTCTCAGAAAATATGTCTCTTGTCGCTTTTAATAAGTGTAGAAAATTTATGCTTAAAATTGTTATACGCCCCTTGAACGCTATAGATAGAAGGAATCAACAAAAATTCCTAAATAAAATGTATCGTTGCTGAATTGATCCCTTCTTCTAATAGACACTCGTTTCTCCCAAAAGTTTTAAGTTAGCAGGAATATTTATGGAAACACACAGGTCGCATTGCTCGTGGTCCTTGTCTTTGACAATCGCTCTTACCATCGGAAAGCGCTGGACTCTCTCCTGCTCCTTGACCAAGCAATCGACACTGGCTCTTTATTTCCCCCTGCACCCCTGCTGCACCGGATCTCTCAAGCAGGAAAACAAGAGGAAAATTCGAGGAGGTGCAAAGTGATTCGGATAAGAGGGACAAGGATCGCACGCTGTCCACCCCTGCAAGCGCGATGAGCCTTTCAGGGACGAAAGCCCAAACATCTAGTGCTTGAAGAACTGCCTAACCTACCGCTTCAGAATATAATCAAGGAATAAGATGCAATAAAATTGCTCATCTAAAAAGAAGGATCAACGCTACGGAGTTAAACGATAGTGATCAAGTGCTAAATCCTGTTATAACTCGTAATAACTATCATCCTAGTTTTCTTATAACAGTGGGACCTGAAACGGACTTAAGGGCAGTAAGGAATATCAGATTTGTGTGTTCAGTGGAAGTGTACTGGGAAAGGTTCAAAAACACCAGAAGAGCTACACAGTGTCGCAGATGCCAACAATTCGGCCAGGGTTCAACAAAGTGTAAAAACACTCCAAAATGCGTGAAGTGCATTAGAGAACATCTGACCTCTATGTGCGACAAAGGAAAAGATGACCCAGTGTAATGCGTAAACTGCCGCGGTGCTCATCCTACCCCCCACTCAGGAGGAGTGGCAACGTTAACAGGAACCCCCCTAGAGGTGCTTACTACCCCCGGAGCTGCCAAGCACATATGAGGTAGAACTACAGAGACGCTTACAACCCATGGAGCTGCCAAGAATACTCTTAACAGGACTAGAGAGGTGCTTACAACCCCTGGAGCTGCCAAGCTAAAAAATAGACCTACAACTGAGGGGAAACCTAAAGGGCAACATAACGCAGCGGATTTCTGCGATCTCATCACAGAGCTAGAAAAACTCAACAGCTTATGCAATATAGGTAAGATGCTGAGGTTAGGTAAAGATTTAAACTTAAGGTTTGCGTTATGTTCTACAACAATGGAACGCCTGCAAGTATTTTCAGAATTAGCGTGTGATGGCAGTGACTAGATTAGGCACTAATGTGAATAATATTGCGCACTGGAATGCGAACGGGATAAGAAATAGTACATATTTCCAAGCTTAGAGAATTTTGAAGGGAGCACCGAATAGATATTATGCTAATTAATGAGTCTAGGTTAAATAACAAAGTAAAAATATATGTACCTGGTTTCAATGTGATAAGAAAGAATAGGCCTGAAGGGAAAACCGGAGGGGGGGGGGGGGGTTCTCATACTGATCCATATGCATTTAAGATATTCTGAAATCAAAATTGATATAAAAAGCATAGAAGTCGCGTCCATTATACTTTCGGATAATACTCTTACAGTTTCCACTTATAACCCACCACAGTCAAAACTAGATGTCAATGATCTTAACTTAATTTTCGAAACTAGTAGAAAAGATATCTTGTATGGCGACTTGAATGCCAAAAATATGTCTTGGAAATGTTACAGAGGAAATGCAAATGGGAAAATTCTTCAGGATTATGCCATAAACAAAATGTTTAAAATCTCTGCCCTTACAATAACGTAGCTCCTAGCATCGTTGGCATAGGTTAAGCAAAAAATATAGATTTCGATTTGGAATTGGAAGTCTTAGATGAACTCTCCTCCGACCATAGCCCAGTTAAGATTATCGCGAATAGCCCTACTACCCTCGAAACAAATAAACATGTCATTTTGAACTATAAGAAGGCAAACTGGCCGAAAATGAGAAAGACTATTAATAAAGACTTAGTGTTAAATTCAAAACTCAATACGACAAAGGATATAGACTGTTGTGTTGACTCGCTTGTCGGTATCATTGAGGAAGCCTCTCATTTAACAGTTCCGAGTAAAATAGCCGAATTTAAACACAAACCGTTGCCATTGTACATTAAAAACATGATAATTGACAGAAATGCTCTGCGAAGGATTTATCAAGGAACAAACAGTGATGCTGTACGTAAAATTAAAAATAAATTAGCAAACAAGATTGTAAGAGAATCTTTTAAATTTGAAAATGCAAATTGGAACGAAAAACTAACTAATTTGGAAACTAAAAACAATAGTCTCTGGAAAATAGCAAATGCCTTACGGAGAAAAATAAAAATGTCATTCCGACACTCCATAATGAAAATAGCCTCATAATTTCAGACAATGATAAAGCGAATACGTAAGCAGGCCATTATAAATTATTTCACCATTTGACTGAAAAAATGGGAGACGATAATACCGAGGGCCGAGCCAATGACGAATATAAACAAGTATTAGAAGAAAGCGTAGACAAGACTGATGTGAATCTAGTCACTCCAAGCGAAATAAAAAAAGCTATTATGAGGACAGGTTCAAGAAAGGCACCGGGGCTGGATGGGATCCAAACTATAATTCTTGAAAACCTGCCTAAAAAAGCATTTGTTCAAATAACGTAAATTTTTAATACCCGCTTGATGTTGGCATACTTCCCAAATATGTGGAAGACTGCTAATGTCTTGCCCTTTCAAAAACCAGGAAAGGATAAATATATCCCAGCTAGTTATCGACCTATCAGCTTATTACCTACTCTTGGTAAACTTTTTGAAAAGATAATCTATAATAGAATCAAAAGATATAGCTTCTAAATAACACATTAATACCAGAACGATTTGGATTTAGAGCCAAAAGAAATACAGGACAACAGCTTATTAGACTCTCAAACTTCATTAGTACTAATTTTAATAAAAATATATCAACAGCAATGTTGTTGCTTGATTTAGAAAAGGCCTTTGACCTTGATTGGCATCAAGGGTTAATTTTCAAGTTAGATAAATATAAAATACCGAAATATCTTATCGAAATTATCCAGAATTACTTGAAAAATAGGAAATTTGTAGTAACAGTAAATGGAAAGCTTTCTAACGAGAAAGACATTGCAGCAGGAGTTCCACAAGGATCCATACTAGGTCCCGTTTCTCTTCCTATATTACATAAATGATAGTAATCCTTTTATCACTGTTCGCCGATGATACGGCCGTATATACCGCGTCAATGAGCAAAAGGCTTGCCATAATCAAATTACAAAAATATGCGGATGTAATTACTGCCTACTTTAATAAGTGGAAACTCAAAGTCAATGTATACAAGACAGAACTAATTCTATTTACTCGTAAGGGTAGAAAGGAGAAGATCCCTGATTTCTTCATGTTTAATAAGTTAATCAAACTAAAAATGGAAGTTAAATACCTTGGTATAATGCTGCACTTTAAACTAAACTTCAATACACAAATCGAGAGTATTCGAAAGAAAGTTCACTGAATTATGCAAATATTGAATTGTCCTCTACGACGGAAAAGTAAACTTAGCATAAAAAATAAGACTTTATTAGGTAAAATGATTATCAAGCCGATAATGCTCTAAGCAGTCCCGGTCTGGAGCAGTACCTCGCAGTCAAACATTCTAAAACAGGGGTGTCCAACGACAGATTGACGCGCTTCTCCTTTCTTACCCTTCTCAAAGCGCTTCATCGAGAATTCTCTCCTCGTTTCGCTATGGGCTTCGTCTGAACTCTGACTATTGTAAGAGTGCAACACTGCAACCTAAAGCGGACAGGCGAGGCTCGATCGTCCTTCGAGGCTGCTCGGCTTCTTCCGCCCACCGAAACCCCCTTTCCACATCGCACTCACCGCATGCACGCATCCGAAGTTCGTAAGAGAGGGGATTGACGAGTGACAGTTATTTACACCGCTGCTCTTGCGTTGGTCATCTCTGTTCTAAAATTACAAAGACTACAGAATAAATGCACTAGAATGAAATATAAAATGCCTTATCATCTATTGATAGAATAAATAAAATGCCTCTCCTCAGCATCTTTAATGTAATTATTCTGTGATCTAGTTTTAGGAATAAGTTTTAATAAGTTAGTTTGTGAGCACACTACATCAACGAATGGGTTTTTTACAATTATTTTTGCCAAATGTTACAAATCAATTCCAGCGAAAGCTACGAGAAAAATGAGACTACAATGAAAATGTTAACATATACGAATAGATGAAATGTAAACAGTTTCAGATGAAGCGGATCCAAAGACTGTTGTTTCTTTCTTCGACCGTTTTTGGAATTCAAAAATAAT
>WSXT02028733.1:0-13812 GCA_011762715.2 Neuroterus valhalla | reverse complement strand
TTACAATGATAAAGCGTAAACGAATTTAGCTTACCCCGAAAGGGATTTGGCTTAATGGTATAATAATAATAATAAATCTGAATCACACGTGACCGCTGTACGTGATTCATAATACTTGAAGGCTCTTTTATGTTCAAATATTTAGAATATTTTTCTTTCACTAACTTGCAAATTTAGTTTGTGCAGCCAAATCTCGGTTTTCAGATTTTCGAAGTCGCTGAAGTTGTTTTGATGACGAAAACTCTATTTTTGACAGTGTCTTATATGGAAATAAATAAATAAATGGCCTTTTTTCGATAAGTTTCTTATTTCCATTTTTTTAAATTTTTTCTTTTCATTATCTTTCTTTTTCAAAATCTTCGAATTTTAACATTTTCATTCCTTATTGTATCAAACTTGAAATTATATAATGCTATCATAGGTATCTTACTTGCTTATTTTGTTAGGTCTGATTCAAAAAATGTTGGAGTAAAGTAGAAGACGGATACGTTTTTCCTTTGTACATCGTCTTTCCGAAACAAAAATCTAGTGAAAAATCGAAAGAATATAGATCTAGGTAGATGCGCTCGCTTTTTATACCTACGAATGTTGGATTGGTTATTGAAAACCTGATAGTTTGACTATGAATGTAAAGCAATATACAAAATCTATTTTCCAATAGCCTATCTTCTGCATCTTTTTTCCCAGACAAATATTAGATTTTACATACCCACTCGTCTATA
Organism: Neuroterus valhalla; assembly: GCA_011762715.2. Lineage (NCBI taxonomy): Eukaryota > Metazoa > Arthropoda > Insecta > Hymenoptera > Cynipidae > Neuroterus > Neuroterus valhalla. Next base: position 13,090 of record WSXT02028733.1, on the reverse strand, counting down.
TCGGCCTTTTTTGCGTAAAAGTGACCATTTTCAATATAGAAGAAGTGAAAAAAAAATGATTTGTTTTGTTGGAAATTCGTATTTTTGTGGTTACATTTAGAAAATTTTATTTTAAATGTAAGTTTTTCTTCAATGAAACTAGATTATTTTGCAGAAAATTCATCTAGTTCGTAATGGGGCAGTTATGCAAGAATTTTCAACAGTTTTTTCCCATAAAATGGCGAGTGGTTTCCAATTAAATTTTCCAATTACATATTCTCAGTCGACATGTAAACTTGACAATAAGCACATTTGTCTATCAGTCCATCGAGTTTTTCTAGAAATTCAATTTTTCAATTCTTTATTTCATTATTTGCTATTGAAACAAAAACTATGCGTCCAGTGGGAAAAATTATAACAAGTTTACAAATATTTTTAGGGTGAATAACTCTTCTCTATCAATCTTCTGTGTTAGCCTCAGTCACTTTTTCAAAAATTTTAATACTTCATTTTTATAGTTATTTCTCCTAATTGAAATGAAAACTAAATATCCTGTTAAAGAAGTAGATAACACATTTAAAGATATTTTCCTAGTAAAGAACTTGTGTCTATTCGATTTTTCCTATGCTGGAGACCATTGTCCAAAAGTAAAATTTTTTTCTTCATTTTTACATGCTTTTTTTATAAATAAAGCAAGAACTACTTGTCCTATCAAAAATTTAATTTTACTAAATCCGTAGATCTTTTTTTGGTGCACAAGTTTAGTTTATCTAAATTTTCCCGTATCTTTCACAGTTCGACCAAAAAATGAATCTTTCTATTCTTCATTATTTTTTGTGCCCCTAAAATTAGAATTTTTTATTTTTGAGAAAACTCAGAAAGTTGTAAACATCATCCTGGAGGGCTCCCAAAAAGAAACATTTTTTCCTCCAAACTTTTTTCTATATCTTGCGTTTTTTACCTACTACGAGAAGCCGTACTTACAATTTTTAAATCTTGAAAAAAAAGTCCAAACAAATTTTCAAAATGCTCCCCCTCTTTCATTTTTGACCCAAAAGAGCTGGTTAACGAACTCGACTTGTCTTTTTGTTCCTTCAAAATGGGTGCCAAAGCACGATCGAATATGATAATTCTTTCGAAAGTTATCGAGTTCACAGATTATTTTTCATTAATTTTTGTGCGATCAAAATTGGAATTTCCGATTTTTTGAGAAGATTCAAAAAGTTCTATTCACGATCTTATAGGGCTCCTAAGAAGAAACATTTTTTCTCTCTGACTTACTTTTTAATCTTGCGTTATGTAGCTAAAAATTCGCGTTTTCTTTTGTATTTTTGAATTTCGAAAATATCATGACTCTAACGGTTTTTTTAATCGGAAAAAGTAATTAGAATAAATTGTTTTACTTTTCACTTGCTACAAGAAATTGTACTTACCATTTCTAAGTCTTGAAAAAAAAAGTTCATAAAAATGTTCAAAATGCTCCCCCTCTTTCATTTTTTATCAAAAATAGCTGGTTTACGAACATGGCCTTTCTTTTTAATCCCTCAGAATTTTCGTCAAAGGGCAATCCAATCCGATTAGTCTTTCAAAAGTTATGAAGTATACAAACGACGACAACGACCACAGACAGACACCAACGTAAAAACTACTTTTTCGGAATCAGGAGGTCTCAAAACGTGGAGATTTCATAAAATCCACGAAAGTCGATTTTCAAAAAAAACAATACCTTCTCATTATGATGAGAATGTAAAAAGAGCCGAATTTTCAAACAGTCTTATTCAACCACAAAATGCTAGTCTTCATCAAAAGGGCTCGATCCTCAACAGATGACTTTCTATCGAGAAAGTTAGTTTTGGGTCAAAAAAGATTCAAATTTTCACGAACGGCCATGCTACGCTCGAAAATCCAGTTCCCGCCCGATCACTGGAGTTAAGCAGCGCTGGGCACGGTTAGTGTTTAAATGGGTGACCATCCGGGAATACCGCGTGCTGTTGGCATGTTGGCGGGAGACTGTGTCCCTCCGTGTATCCAACTCAACCGATTATGACTATTTACGAGTTACGCTTACCCCGTAAGAGATTACGCTCTCTCAGTTTGAATTAGTAGAAAACTACTCATTATTAGTAAGATTTCACCAATTGAAAAGGAGAAAAGTGAGCCACTAAAGATTGATAAAAAGTCACATTGCGGTTGAGGGTCTTTCTCTCATACCTTGCAGTAGAACGGTTGATCTAACATAAGCAACGAAATCACTTATGTATCTTTTTCGTTTAGACGGCAGCATTGATAAACCTTCTGGAAAACTTGCCTGATGAAATATTTGGCTAAAATAACAAAAATTTATGAAAACCTGAAAAACAAAATTCTTAGAATTTCAAAAACATTTCTCATCATTTATTTTCCAGGCGAAGAAGGAAATCTATGACGTTAAACAGCAAAGGTTGTGTCTAGCCCAAGATGAATACAACCACTTGAACAATGCCCTTAATACACTCGGTGCCTCTCGAACCAGTTGTAAGTAGATTTTAATAACTCAGAACCAGCACCTATTGACTTATCTTGTAAGATCCTAATTATCCTATTTCTTGAGCTTATTCAGGGTTCCGTTTTATTCCTAAAAAATATAATAAAATCCTATTTCAACTATGTTCTTATGGATGAGCGTTTGAATTCCGGGCAAAGTTAGATATATATTTTCAAATCCTTAGATAAGTTTTGTCTATCAATTCATTAGAAAAATTGTTGCCCTTTTATAATATTGGACTTTTTAGAATATTGTGGGATCATCTGGTTTTCCTAAAAGTGTGTTCTAGTTCGAGTTCACTGAGCACCAAATACGATCCAGATTTACTCAAATCGGATGTGGCGCTTGCAAGAAGTCGAGTTTCGCGACTGAAAAGAGAACTAGAGCAGATTCGAGCGGAGATGAATTGCACGCAACGAGGAGTTGACACCTTGACGAGGTAAAGAATTTCTTCATTTATTTTTCCAAGTATGGTCGATTGGTCGGAAATTTCTATTAAATATAATAAATACGTTTTTAAGTTCTCAAACAAATTTATTCCCTTTCTAAATTTGTGCATTAACTTTCAAGAACTCTTGCCCCCGATAAATCAAAGTAAGAATACTTAATTAAAAATCCATAAATTCTATTTAAGAATTTTATAATTCATAACTTAACGGATTTTCGGTTTTTATTTGTTTTCAGCGTTGAGCAAAAGCTCAGCACGTACAATGGTGGTTGTTATAATATTACAGAGGCGCAAGCAATTATGACGGAACTGAGAAACATCCAAAAGTCTTTGAGTTCAGGAGAAAAAGAAAAAGCTGAATTGATGCAGTCACTTGCTCAATTGAAGGATGAGTTAACGAGGTTGCAGTTATGTGAGGGTAGTCCTGATGCGAGTACACTAAGTCTGCCTCAAGAGAAATTGAGCACAGCCTCACAAACCGACCTTTCGGGTGAACTGGTACCTATTGGAACAAGGTTAGCCGAAATGGCGCGTATGCGACTGCAGTACGATGAGGCACGCAAGCGAATTCAACACATTCAACAACAACTGGCTGACCTAGAAGAAAAGGTGACACCAGGGCAAACTGAGAGCGACAAGGATAAACTGATATTGTTCCAAGAAAAGGAGCAGCTTCTTAGAGAACTTAGAAGTATCACACCACGTACGAGAACTCAACAGGATATGATAAAGATCCAATGCGAGATCAAACGACTGGAGCAAGATCTGAATAACGCTCTTGAGCTCTCCAATAAAACGATCACAGATCGTGTCAGACTTCATGAGGAGAAAAACTTATTGCTGCAACAGTTGAGAGATGCTTTGAGATCTATGGCTATGCTTGAGGGTCAATTAAAAACTCTCAGTGCAAGCACTTTGTCAGTTAGTAGTAGTTCTAGCCTCGGTAGTCTGAGTACAACAAGTAGCAAGGGTTCTCTCAGTTCTGGACTGAGCTTCACCGACATCTACGGCGGTCCACAATGTCTCGGATCAGTTCAGCAGGAAAGACTAGTCGATATGGTAGACGTTCACAGGAGGGCAGAAAGATTATTGAAAGGATCAGATATCAACCCAGGAAACCATGGCACTCCATCCCCTGGTAGATCACAGCCAAGCCTTTCACCAAGGTCCAGTCTATCAAGTGTAAGTCCACCGGTGTCTCCACTCTATGAAAATGCACCAATGGGTCCTCCACCAGCATATGAACAAATTGAGATGCAAAGGAGGCAGCAGCAAAGGCTGTTTGTCTCTTCTGCAGCCTCGCAGCAGTTTGACCGCAGCCAACTGGAAGACAAGCTTGCAGAACTGCGGTTGAGTCAGCAAACTATTCAAGAAATTTCGGCTAATTCCGAGCAATTGAAAATCAGCCCACAACCTCATGTGGAAATACAGTCTGGTAATATGTCCCAAGGGAGTGGTCTTGGGAGGCCGGCACTGTCCTTGCCTCAAGAACCTCCCCTTTCGCCAATTAGTGAGACACCACCATCCATGAGCATGAGATCTAGGGCCAGTAGTTCTGGAACTAACACAAGGTCTGTTTCTGCAGCAGTGTCCGACGAAAGTGTTGCTGGCGACTCTGGTGTTTTTGAAGCTTCGAATCGAAGACGATTGTCCGAACTGCTTGGCATCGATCCTCTGTTTCTTGGAGACATGAATCTTGAAACTGCCCAAGTGCAAATTAAGCTCAGGTGAGTTTTTATATGATATTATGGAAATTTCGTTGTTTTCCCATATTTATTTATTTGCATAAAACGATGAATTCTATCTAAACTAAACATACAAATTTTTTCAGGTATTGTGTCAGTGACGGACTCCTTCACATCGGCATTGAACGTGCAAGGAATTTAGCTGCCCTCTTTATTCCGGAAAATTCACAAGTGTAAGTACAACTAAAAACAGATTGATTTCTGAAAATTTTGAGGTTTTAAATTGCAAGTGATGATTACTGAAATCCGAAAATATAATAAAAAATGAAGGCTGCATTTATCAGTTTGTTCTTACAAGTAAAATCAATTTATGACATAATTTTTATACTTCGTGAACGGCTGGAGTAACTCTAGCGTATCTTTAAATGGAATGCAATTATGAAATCTTGATATTAATGACAAGTAATGTGAGGCATCCCGAGCCTGTTACAAAGTTCGTACTTGAAAATCTTGGACAGCAAATACATATATGGGACATCCTGGCAAAAAGACACCCTGAACAAATGGCTGATTTTCTCAGCAACCACATATATTCTAGCATTTTGCAACCTCAAATGCATGGTATAGCTTTAGGTTTTCGTAATAATTGAGTTCCTGAGAACTAAAGAAAAAAATTACGTTATAACTTTCTGTCAGGTACGCACTTGTTGTAGCAACCCAACTCTTATTCTCGAGAGTAGTGAATACTGCGCTACAACGTGGTAGCTGAGAAAATCGGACATGTTTTTCAGGCTGGTTTTTTTTCTACAGTGCCCCTCAAGTTATTTATCGGTTTCTAATTTAAAGCATCGATATGCCCTTCACCTCATATTTTTGTGCATTGTTTTAATAGGAGCATTGTTCTTTATTATCCAGATATATCAAAGCAGCTTTACTTCCGATGCAGCCGCCTGTAAGTCACATGTGCTGTACAAAACCGGTTACTGATTTGCGAAAGCCGACGTTTGGTGAAACATTCCCCATAGCAGTGCCGCTATCTAAACTGTACACAAAAACGTTGCAAGTGAATGTTTGGTGCACCGGAGGAGAATCTGAGGAGTGCTTGGTATGTAATTATTGGAGTAGATATTTATAGAAAATTCAAATATATATAAGTATATAAATATACGAAACCTTCGAACCTTTTGTGGTGGGAATTATTTATGCCAATATCTTTTAATATTTTCTCGCACAAACAATTGGAATTCCTTGTCTCTTATTTGTGGGGCATTTTTGGATCAAAAACCGTCAACAGTAGAAAAATGAAATTATGATTTTCTTATATTGCGTTGCATTCATTGTCTTACATTTCAGGGATCGGCCCAAGTCTCTCTAGCAGACTTCAGTCCCGAGACGCCAAGCGTTAAGTGGTATAACATACTCTCCTTCCGCTTCATGCAACCTTCCACCTCAGAGTGTGCCAGCACCAGCAGCATTCTTTGCCCTGGTTCTAAACATGTAAAGCATGATAAACAAGAATCTGATATATCAATGTACCGTGGCGTTCAATCTCAAAATACAAAAGAAGAAAGCAGTGACGAGAGCACTATCATTAGCTCTCAGACTTCCACCTTGACGAGGAATCAAGGATGCGATGAGTTACAGACTGCGGTTTCTCTAAGGCTGGAGGAGCTAGCAAATTGCTTGAGGAGTCCAGAAGAAGAAGTCGAGTGTGGAGACGGAGACAGCGACAGCGGTAGCGACGACAGTGATGAGGAGGGCATTATTGTAGAGTTTGTCGAGGATAATATTCTCGAAGATGTATTGGAACATGAGGTACATATACGTTGTCTACATCTATGTTTATTTCCCACAACTTAGATTATTAGTTGAAAGAACAAACATTACCTGACTGGAATGTACACAATGTGCTTCTAAGGTGGTTGTTTATTTGTGCATGTATGTTGTTATCTCTTGCTTCATGTTGTAATTGTCTTTCAGGATGAGGATGAGGAACAAGCAGATCAAACTAATGAAACTGAGGACAAGGAAACCAATACTGAGTGTATCTTCATCCCAGAACAAGGAAAGCAGAGGAAGCTCTCCGCTGCTGGAGTTGTCCCTGTTTGCGATGATAAAAATTCCATCGTCATCAAGAGAAGTCAAACTTTCTCACCTAGTGCAGCAGTCAGCCGAAATCACTACATCTGCCGTGTAAGTCAACAGCATTTTAAGATATTTCACATTCTGATTTACAAAATTGCGAAAATCCGTCTAATATGCCGTATTGTATATCCTTACAGCTTAATCGCAGCGACAGTGATAGCAGTATGCCCCTTTACCGAAGAGGTGGACCTTTCCAGCGAAACTCCGTTGAAAGACGGTCTCTCCGCTGGCGCCGTCCTTCATCTGCTCTTAGTTGTAAGGCGACCTCAAAGAAGTCAAATCATCTTCCACCCACCGCAAGAACATCTTTAGATCTGGAGCTCGATCTTCAAGCTCAGCACGCCAGATTAAACAACCTCCATGATGAGTTGAATAGACTGAGAGAATTAAAACAGAGGTTGGAGCAAGCTCGTGAAAAAGGAGACACGGATTTGGCGACATGGTTGCTGGAGGATCACAAATTCCAGATGTTGATGGCGCAAGCAGAAAGCGGAAAGAATGGAAAAAGCGCCGAGGATAAAAAAGTCGAGAAGATGTTGAAAAAGACTTCGAAGGAGATCTACAAATTGAGAAAAACAAAGGCTGGCAAGGGGAAACCTGACATTATTTCTTTCAAGTAAGTTCCCGTCCTATTCCGCTCTGATTGCAACTTGAAATTGTGCAACTTAAAGTCCTTTCAATTAAATTTTTTGAAATTCGAATAGCATTAAGGGCCGTGCACAAATTACATACACTTGGGGGGAGGGGGGCGATTTTTCTATGCTGTCTTGCATGGGGGGATGCTTGATCGAGAACATTTCTCACGTGAGATTTTTTCAAGCTGCGAATAATTTAGGAAACAAAAAGTAAGCTGACATCCGGGTGGTCAGTTGGTCGTCGGGGCTAAGGCATGGGCTTTGGACCCACTCCGTCTGGTTGAGGGTTCGATTGCCGCCTGGCTCTCTGGAAGAGCTTCACGGGCCACGTTTGGTCGTGAGTACTTCAAGTAAACCGGCTTCCATAAGTTTCATATGGAAACGGCTGTTTGCCAGTGCGATCTAGTATTGCAATTTTATTGATAAATAATTCAAAAATATTACTCGTGTTTATCACCATCAAAGCTTTCTAATGATAAATGGTCTCTGTACGAAAAAAGCTATGCATATATGTATGCATATTTTTATTTAATTATGTAATGAATTCACCAAAAAAAAATTTTGAAAAAAATCAGGTGAGATGGGAGGTCGGAGGGCGGTTAAAAGCCTACGGTGTCTCGCAAAGGAGTGTAACTGGTTCAAAATTTCAGAAGAAATGTTAACGTAATATATGCACGGCCTTTTAGGTTTTAACTTGAACTTTTCGATTTTCAAGTGCCACAAATGAAAAAGTTTTCAGTTTTATAGATTTGAATAGCTCTAAACTTCAAAATGTTCAAGATATGTATATAATTGAAAGTTTTTAGTATCTTGAATGTTTCCATTTTCACTTTTGGACACACCTCTTTGTAATTCATGCAGTTTTTCTTTACTCAGAGAAATTTTCATGTGTAATTAATTAATAATGCACATATCAAAATAATTATTTTCTCCTTGAAAGCTGAGATCATGAAACTAAATTTTTGGCATCTACGCTGTAATAGCTTGTGTCATTATTTAATTATAGATGAAAATTCCTTTTAGTAAAGGACAATTGTATGAGTTAGATAGAGAATTTACCCTGTTCAATGCAGCTACATCCAGATTGGAAAGCATATACAATAATATAATATATATTATATATTCTTTTTATAGGTACAGTAATTAATTTTTATTTTAAGAATGTATTTATCAAGAATCTAATACTAATTTTAAAAATGATTATCAACATTCTCTACGGAATTTGATAACTTTATTGAGATTAGCTTTTTTACCCTAAACGGCGTTACACGAGCAATGTGAAACAAAATCAAAATTCAAGTCACTGGTACCCCATGAAGTTTTTGCGCATCACGAGGGTACGAGGTGTCACACGATTATGAACCCTGTTCTTTAGTTTCGAAAATGTCTTGAATGAGCCAAACGTAATTTTCTATTATACATTCATTCTCACTCACGATTTTCTAAATATTTAACCTCCACTTTCAGAGAGAAGATGGCGTTTTTCACTCGCGTAAACTTGAATGTACCTGTACTTCCTCCTGAGGAGTCTCTGACTGAATGGGCCGTTCCTGCTTCTTCTACGGCAACAGTATTGCACAGAAGGCATTTCTCTGAGCCAGCGAACAGCCAATCAGTTTTGGGCGCAGGGAAATTCGGTGTTCATCATTGGAGTGCACAAAATTGTTTGCCATCCAATCCACCTAGTGGAAGTAATGATGCAGAAACTAATAGTGTTACGCATAGTGGTGCAGTTTCGAATAAAGTTACTTCCGCGTTCAGTAACGGAGAAATTACGATAGTCGCAACATCAGCAACGAACAATGTTAATATTACGCTGAATGCGAAAGATAGGTTGTGTACAACTGTTCCCGGGTCCGAAAGCGAGCAAATCAATGAAAGTTCTAAATCTGATGAGGCTAGCGGTGATGAGCCTAAGCGATATGAATACGTTGTTGACAGGGTTTTGGGCGTTGAAGTGTAGCGATGTCGACGTGGTTATGAAAATTCTTCAGCTGTTAATGATGGTTGAAAATAAAAAATATTCACTGACGCGAATTTTCATGCCAAGTAACATGCAATCAAGTTAGCTCAAAAGAATAATAAGGCAAAAGATCAGATACATATGTCAAATAAGGTGACATGCATGATATATGATGCTAGAACAAGTTAATGTTAGAAACAGTGATATGCAAAAAAGAAAGGAAATGCAGAAAGGTAAATTTGCTGATGTTATTCTTCAAAAATTGAGTGTAAGTAGAGAAACTCCTTAAATGTTCGGTAACTTGATAGTTTTTGTCGCTTCTTGGTCATACATGTGCAGTAGTGGATATTATTTAACCCATCATTAGTGGTGTTAGAATTAGAAAAGCTCGACTTTAGGACGTTCTTCAAATCTGTAAAAAAAACTGAATACATTTTAATATATAAACATGATACGATATGAAGTCTGTAGATCCAATTCGAAATGGGCGTTCCAAGTTATTAGCTGTAGACATTATATGCTCAAAAGCGGATTAAAAAGTATACGATTACTGCAAGAAATACGAACAATTGTTCACATATTTTGTTGGTACCATACCACGCCGTTATTCTTAACTGCTGGAACTTTCGTAATCAAGACAATAGAACATCTTTTGAAAGCAATTATAAAGTAGTTTTGTCGTGTACAGTTACGCATAATAAATCATACGATGTTGAATTTTGATGTCAGGTTAATTATTCAAAAACCTCGGAATATTTTAACTCTTACTCGATTACTGAACAAGTCTGGACATATTTTTGTATCCTTCACTTCCAAACTAGGACGGCGGGATCCACCGAGCAGCTGGTCTGCAGTTTTAAAGATTAAGAAAGCCGGTTCCCTGGTGGGATAAACAATGTGCCTTGGCCGATATTTTACGCAAAAATGATGCACTTTTCCTTCCAGCCTTACACTAAAGAGAAACTAGTAATTTCAGAATAAATCTTGCTCGTTCAATAGCTTTACTACTCTTATCGAACTTCCAAGACCCTGTGCTTACGATGTGTATGTAGGCGATTGTTATCCTTGTTCTAAAGCTGAGAAAACTTTCCAAGCGCTTTAAACCATCTGACGAATAGGGTCTACACAGAGAAAAATGCGTATTTCGGAACACGTGTCGAGTACCGTGAATTTCCAAGTAAATCCCAGAAATCCAGGATTATCTTCAGGATCTGATTTCCTCGAAATGCAGGACTTACTTCCTATTTTTCGAATTTGATTTTCCTCTGAGTACCAAGTAAATGAAAAATGTGACAGTTGTAACGTTCTTGACATTATCAGAAAGTTGGTACCTATTTTGTTTGAAGTGTAAACTGAAATGGTGTCATAGAATTCCTAATTTCCCTGGTGATTACGGCTATGTTCAATAAAGCTAAATTATTGAAACGTGCGTGCCCTTTAAATGTTTGACTTCTAATAAGTTCTTATGATGGATACACATCCAGTAAGTATGTTTGCTACGGTAAAAATTAGTTTCAAGAAAATTGGGAATTTCAGGATATAGAACCACAAAGAGTTGTTGTATTTGATCGCAAATTTCGCTTCCTGAAAATACTCAGCCACGTTGTGTCTTACACCGTGCGTGTCTTTTATCTGCAGTAATAAGTGATCTTTAAAAACCATGTACCTAGTTGCCGCCATTTGCATTAGTTCCTATGCGTAGAGTCTGCTGGAATAATAGGAAGAAGAATGAAAATCCTAACTTCTAGTAGTTTTAGTGAATATCAGAGATAAATCGATATGCTTGAAAGATATTTCTACAAAATTTAATCGCATCATGTAATAACTCATCTTCTGATTGAAAACCGTACAGTTATTATAAAGGCTGGGAGGGGGACTTTAGAGTAAAACGGAATTATTAAGTCAGCGAAGTGGTTGGGTGGGGGATTAAGGGGTATATTATAAACTTGCGAAATAGGCTGTACATATCTTTGTACATACGCATCTTACGATCATGTTACATTATTATAAATATTAACCAGCGAAGATAGAATTATATGTTTAAATGTATGTATAAAATTTGTTCAGAAATTGATGCAATCGAAGAATTTGTCATTTGAAAAATGCCCTAAAATATTGTAAGAAATGTTCATCTTGTCGTTATATTGCTTCATCAAAAAGTTGGGTACGTGCTTCGATTGAGATGATTTCTTGACACTAGACAATATACATAAAACTATTTTTTGGCGTGTTAAGTTTGCGCTTGTTTGTGTACAAAGTTGTTGTTGTCTACGAACGTCCTATTACCCATGTATTATTAATATTACATAATGTATTATCGCATAGCGTATCGCTGTACCGGACTATAAATACATATACATATAAAAATATAATATCATAATGTATATATAATGATATCGAAGATCACACATTACTTGCTTTGTAAGCAACGAATCGCATGATAACGATTAAAAGAATATACAATATAGCTCTCGTACTATTTCCTTCGCGCCTCTATTAATAGGGCAGCTAATACTGTGGCCTCTCACCAATTGGAATGAGTTGAAAGAGACGGAGTACCTGATTCAATATATATTGGGATCGCCACACAGCTCGCATAACTCCTCCAAAAGTAAAAGGAGTACATGCTTTTAGAAATTACTGTTATACCTTGGATATATTACCTTGTATATCCTGAAAGACCACGACAAATCATTACCTCTGAAGATGATACATTATGACGAGCCTAGTTATTAAAGTATCAACATTTTCCCATTATAGAGACTGAAGAAAGTTACATAAGATAATTAACCGTATTTCTGAAAGTAATTCTTAGGTATGAAAACATTGTCGGAATTTTTCCATTTGACTAGTAGTCTAAGAGTCCCATTGCATCCCTAACAACGTCAAAGAGCAGACATAGCAGGGACTCCGGGGATAGAACCGTGATAGAAAGTCCGTACTTTACCTGTATTTCCTCTTTTGAAGTTCCAACAAAAGTGTTACAAAAGTATTTAAATTTTCAGAATCAAATATATTATTTACGGAAAGTATGAAATATAATACGGAAATGTAAATGTTATATTTTACTCCATATAATTTTCAATGTACAGGTTGAAATATTGTATTGCCGAAGATATTTATGTACATTCTGTCTCAAGTGTATGCATCCAAGAGGTGTCCACTGAGCTAAGGGACTCTTAAACAAATATTTACAAGATATCGTTCATGGCCAGGACGTTGGTTATGCCTCACAAATTCGATAAGCCATTTTAAAGCTGTATTTGCGCGAATATGATAATTATAGATGATATTACTTTTTTTGTATTTACACGCATTCCTCTCAATTCGCACCAATTAGTTTCTTTTTACTGTTACATGCTGCATGTTATTTCTACGTATGGAGACCAGTTGCGCTGTTGCGAGTGCGAATGACGACGTTATCCATTCAGGAAGCTTTATCATTTAAGAATTTCATAGCGCATCTTTTTTGTAGCAGAAGTAAGTATGTACGTTTTTTCGTTTTCCGGTTATTCAAGAAAAACTGTTTTCTTCAACACATGCATGAAAACCATGGGTTTTCGAGCGTGTGAAGCGAGCCAGAAGTTGCTGTTTCCAGAGCAGGGAAAAAACTGGGAAAAAGCTCCTAGCAGGAGAAAAAACTCCAGCTGGAGGGAAAAAAACTCGAAACCCCGTGTATTCATGCATTTGTTGAAGAAAATATCGTATGCA
>WSXT02028722.1:0-13812 GCA_011762715.2 Neuroterus valhalla | reverse complement strand
GACATCACTCATCAGCAATGCCAAAAAAGAAAACATTTTTCAGCTCAAAGCGTTCAAAAATTTGAGAATATGACTTTAAATTAAAATTGAAGGAATTATACTAAAGAATCGTACAAATCAGAAAATTTTTAAATAATCATGTAATCATGGAGCATTGAATAATTTGAAATTATTATCTTTCAATATTCAATAATTGCAGACTAAAATTTCATGGAAAACAACACAATTGAATAGTTTTTGATTGGAAATTGATAGATTGAAAATCCCAAATGGGAAGGTTTTTAATGCATCAGAATTTTTAGCTCAAAGTTTAAAAGTAGACATTGATTACGCATTCAAAGTCTTTCAATTTGAAATTAAATAGGGTTTAATCACTATCTGCCAAACATGAACATATCTGAATAAACTTCTGAATTAAATTAAAACATTTCGAAAAAGACTTAATACAAAAACGTTCAAGATTGTAAAACCTCATACAAGGGAAGGGAAAAGAATTACATTACATTACAATTGAAAATTTGAAATGTGCTTTGAATCAGAAATCAAATCTTTTGAATTCCTCTAATTTGGAAATTATACTCTCTTCAATTTTTTATTCACAGACTGATAAGCTTCGGAATCATTAATTTTTCAACTCTCTCTCTCTCTTAGAACATAGTTAATCTAAAATCCTCCAAAACTAAAATTATAAAAGTGAAAAAAATTGTAGTGTGGAATTTTCGAATATTTAACCTGAAACTATTCAATTCGAAACATTTCAAAATCATAAGCATAGCGTTATTGTTTTATGCAAGAAGCAAACTTCATATTTGTAGGAGTTATTTTATGGTTAAGTTTCACAAAAAAAGCGTAAAATTCAACTTCCCTGAAAGTGAAGTTGCGAGAATTTTCCCGTCTGCATGTGTTTTTGAAGTGTAAGAATATAATTTTCAAATTGTTTAGTAAAACTGCCACAGTAATCACTGGTATTTTTATGTCCACTGATTAATGTGGTAATTTCCAACCACTTTTTTTACAGTGAAGCCAAAAAGACGAATTTTTCGCAAAATCGTTGAATTTCTAACCCAGAAATATAAATTTTTCATAAATGAGTTAATTGGATACAATTTTTTGAAGAAAGAGATAATGGAGATCTCGTCCGAAATGCGAGAAGTCCTGGGTTCGGATCCCAGTGGAGCACAGTGGGAAAAAAACACTTTTTTAGGACCAAAATCAACCGAATACTCAATTTTCAACGGATCAGAACTTTTTTTTTTCGTTGAAAATACTCATGGAGAATCGTTCTATAACGTAGAGGTGCACGTTTTTCTAATCTGTTATTCAACTAATAGTTTGCCATTGGTTATATTTTCGATATTTACATAGCCTCATTCATCGATGTTTTTTCACAAAGGTGTTGAATTATTGAGATTCCTTTTTTTAAATATAAATGTAACTTGTAGATGAATATCCTGTATTTTGTCCACTTTTATAAACAAATTAATGGGTATTACTATCAACTGCTGTATTTTTGGATTTCAAATGTAATACTCACAATTATCTTGTTATTAAAATGTGGAGAATTTATTTTCAATTGCAAAAAAGCACCGAATAACAATAATATCTAATAGTTTGAACAATTTTTACAAACAAATTCCTCTATTCGGCATATCTGTGCATCGAAAATTTTCGTTTTCTGTGGGATCATTTATTCCAATGTGAAGAACAAGAATATAACACATTTGAGTTCCATGAAACAACATTTGACATTGTTGAAAATTATTTATCAAACAAATTCTTTTATTCGGCATATCTGTGCATCGAAAATTTTCCTTTCCTGCGGAATCATTTATTTTCACGTGAAGGACAAGAATATAACACATTTGAGTTCCATGAAATAACATTCGACATTGTTAAAAAAAATTGTTAATGAACAAATGCTTTTATTTGGCATACCTATTTATGAAAAATTTCACTTTTCTTTAGGATTATTTATTTTCACGTGAAGAACAAGAATATAACAAATTTTAGTTCCATGAAACAACATTTGTCATTTTTATAAACAAATTCACTTATTTGGCATACCATTTTCCATCGCAGTGACACTAAAATAAGTGAATTCGATTGTATGATTTGTTAATAACAATTATAATTGTTATTTGCTGAAAGTCAGTTGTGCACAAATTCTATTCTCTAGATGAAAAGAAATTATTCCGCATAGAAGATCAATTTTCGATGCAGATAAATGCCGAATAAGTGAATTTGTTTATTGAAGTTGTTTAAAACAATTACGAACGTTATTTCATGGAAAAAACATGTAGTAGTATTCTAATGTGTAGTATTCTTGTTCTTCAGATGAAAATCAAAGATTCCACAGAAGAGAAATGTTGTCGATACACAGATATGCCAAATAAAAGAATTTGTTTATAAAAACTGTTTATGACAATGAAAAATGTTGTTTCATAAAACTCAATTGTGTAATATTCTTGTTTTTCATATGTGAATAAATGATTCCACAGAAAAGAAGAATTCGCGATGTACAGATATACTGAATAAGTGAATTTGTTTATAAAAGTTGTTTAAAACAAGGACAATTATTGTTTCATGGAACTCTAATGTGTCATATTCTTGTTCTTCAGATAAAAATAAAAGACTTCACAGGAAAGAAATATTTTCGATACACAGATATGCCAAATAGGAGAATTTGTTAATAAAAATTATTTATGACAACGACAAATGTTGTTTTTTGGAACTCTATTGTGTAATATTCTGTTCTTCAGTTAAAAATAAATGATTCCACAGAAAAATGAAAATTTTCGATGCACAGATTTACCAAATAAGTAAATTTGTTTACAAAAATTGTTTAAACTATCAACTATAATTATCATATCGTACTTGTTCGCGACGAAAAATTGATCTTTCACATTTTTATAAGAAAACCTAAGTAAGTATTGCATTCAAAATCCGAAAATGCAACAGTTAACATGTATACTCAATAATTTGTTTATAACAATTGACAAAATACAGGATATTCCTCGTGACCCTCCACTATTCCTTTACACACTCTACCACTACCTTAGTGGTAGGGAGACCTATGCTTTAGGTGGGTTCCGAACCACCGAGAACACCATCTTCAATTACTTATAGGGGGTCGTCCGTAAATGACGTAACGCATTTGAGGGGAGGGGGGTCTATCCTAGAGTTACGTACCGTGGACTTCCGAATCTCTTCCAGAGTGCGAGGTAGGAATCGAACCCGCAACCAGCCAGAGTTGGTCTAAAACCTTACGGCCAACTGAGCACCCCTGGAAAAAAAGAAATAACAAATAAATAAAGGTAATTTTCGAACCCATAGTATTGTTTTTTACCAAATCGTTGAATTAGAAGGCTGAAAAGACGAGTCTTCTAGAAAGAAGTTTAAATTTTAACAAAAAAGTTCATTCAGAACAAAATAATCAAATTTTTCAAGCAGAGACGTTAATCTTAAAGGTAAAATTTAACAAAGAAGTTGAACTTCCAATCAAGTTGTCAAACAAAGAGTTTAACTTTCAACCAAAAAAAAAATTTTGTACCGAAAACTAATTCCTATCAAGCGCCGCCCGCTCCGCTTGCAAGTTTGAGCGCGCCTGGGGCGCGCATCCATCGAATCTCACGCTCCGCGCTAGATAATGAATGTATCTTGTGCTTCACGCTCGTTCTGTGTACTCCCCCAAATTTGTGTAAAGATCTTTTATAACTGGGAAAAATGGCGACTGCTGCAATTTGATGGATAAAAATTCTTTTTTGTTGAAAAAATTTCATCAGCTTTAACAAATACATTCACATGGAGTGTCTCACGTTTCGCACTCAATTTAAATTTTTTCAAAATGTCTAATATATTGAATATTTCATGTATTAATTCATGTGCTTCGATCTGGGACTACTTGTTCAGATGATCTAAAAAAGTGTACATTTTATTTTTCATGATAAGTTTGATATTTGTTTTCATATTGAAATGCAGGATGAGCATTATTATCTTAACAAATTGATCTTAATGGTATTGCTTTTATAAATATCAATATTTGTATATTTTTTTGGAGTACACAAGTTTTCCTTCCAACACTTTCCTCGTATCTCGTATAGTTTTCCTGGGAACTTGACTTTCTATTTCAAATTTTTTTTACAATATAACAAAAACTTGCGTCTCGTAGAGGAACAGTTCAGGAAAAAATTGCAGATCTTGTTGAAGTACACAATTTAATATCCAACCCTCTTTTTTCTATCTCGTATCTCTTGGCTACAAGATGGATTTTTTTTTGTTTTTAATATTATATTTGTCAATAAAACGAAAACTGCCTATCCTATTAAAGAATAGTTGATGAGAAATTCAGAGATCATTTTAGATTGAACAATTTTTCCCCTCAATATTTTTTTTCTCGTACAGTTCAGCTAAAAAATTGATTTTTCTATGTATCTTTTAATATCCTTTTCTAGAACAAAACAAAAACCAGGTGCTCTATCAAAAAATGGTTCCAATAAAATTTGGAGATCTTTCTAAAATGAACAATTTTTTTTTGCTTGAAAGATCTTTTTCTCGCACCTTTTGGCCACAAAATAGATTTTTTATGTTTTACTATTTTTGTAAATGAAACAAAAACTCCGTGTCCCATCGTAAAATGATCCGTAAAAAATTTGTGGAACTTTGAAATTAGGGGTGTGGAATTAGATGAACATTTTTTGGTCAAAAACTTCTCTTCGTAACTCCCATAGGTTAATCAGAATATTCACCCGAATAGTTTAATTTTCTACAAAAATTGTTTAATTTCGAGGCAAGACAATGAGTTCTCTGCAAAACAGTTAGATTTCTAATCAAACAATTAAATTTTCGAATGAAATTATAATAACCTGATGGAGAAAAGTTAATTTTAATAAGGTTATCTAACTCTAAAGGAAGTAATTGACTTTCTAACCAAATAAGTTTAATTCTTAACAAAACATGTGGTATATGATCTTCAACCAAGGAAGTTTTCAATTTCAAATTAAAAGTACACTGGAATCGCGCAAGTTGTCCAGCCTCGGGCGTTTCAATAAAACGGACTTGGGCGACTTTCGCGAGTGCTCGGACGGCAACATTTTTTGTATTTCGCAAGAATGGAGCGTGACGTGTGCTTCTCTTCGAACCCCTTGGCTCGACTCGTCCGAGAGTGAAATTCCCGGGAGGACATCTCCCGGGATAAAAACTTACGCGATACCAGTGTAGTTGCAACAATTGCATTTTGAAATGAAACAGAAATAAATTTTAACCATGAAAATTCAATCCCTAAATAAATGAGGTTTTTTAACCAGATAGAATCATTCTTCAAATGAGGGATCGTTTTTTAATAAGAAGTATCAATTTAAAAAAAAAAACAGAAAAAGATAAACCTTTAGTCCACAAATTTCATTTTTAACAAGGCGCCTTAGGCGCGCGTCTTTCGGATCTTACGCTTCGCTCTCAATTAGGAATGAACCTTGCGCTACGTGCCCGTCTCCTTGCGGTCCTCGCACTTCGTGCTCGGTTCTTTTCATAGTATAATTCGTATACAAAATAGCAGATATTTCAAACCTGTTCGGAGCCTCTACTTTTTATAATATCACCAAATTTGTTTCTTTTCTTTGATGGATGAAAGTTTTAAATTAATTTACTTAAGGCTCCATCGGCCTTGAGGAACACATTTTCATTACAATACTCGCCCTCGAGATTCATATCTCGCATAACTTGGCTAGTAAGTGGAATTTTTCAATGTTTGAAAATCGTTATCACGATCCAAACGAAAAATATACGTCTTATTGAAGAATAATTCCTACGAAATTCGTAAACTTCCTTGTGGTTAATAATTTTGCTCATCGAAGGTTCTCGGTGTCTTCCATAGTTTGGCCGGAAAATGAAGATTTTTTATTACGTCAAGGGCGTAATAATAATTTACACAAAAACTATATGTCTGATATACGCCGATTGCGATAGATGGGCGACAGACGGAAGGAACCGTATTGGCGCACCGCATGCGCCGAGAACCACCAATGGTAAAGCAGCTCGCCCCGCTCAGCCTGGCCACCTGTGAATAAAAGTAGCACGTTGTGGCACCCCGAGTTAGTTGAACGCTGACAGACCTCGAGGTACCACCTCGAGACTTAAGCCTACCAACACTCTCTCCGAAGCCTTTATGGTCTAAGGATTTAAATAAACAAAGGAATTACTCTTGTATTCTGGATTTCTTCTTTCTAAAACCAAACAGCTCTTCTTAGAGCTTTTTCCCACCAGTCCTTCTCAGGACTAATGAACCAATCAGACGAAGCTTCATCCAGTCCAAAGGATCACAGTGACACATACACAGAGAGAGGCCCGCACCAACACACTGCACCAGGCAGAGAGAAACAAGGGACAGGGTGCACCTCCGGCGACCTAAGGCCTCTAGCGAGGACCTTCTGAGCCGGAAGCACCGGTCGGGGAACACTACACGATCGGCGACTTAAGGCCTCCTTGTGAGGACCTTCTGAGCCAGGAAGGTAGCGTCCACCGTCCACTCAACGGGCAGTGGGTTACTTAAGGCCCACACCAGGGACCTTCTGCGCCACTCACACTGCCCGATCCAACCACTCTCTCTCTCTCTCTTCCTGGGAACCAGCCCACCTGTATGGCCAAGAACAAACGTCAACGGCCTACTCCACACCGCATCCTCGCTGAGAACACTACCCCCTCACCATGAGCAGAGTGTATCATGTCTCATAGAAAAGAGGTCGACAGTTAATTTGCACATTTTCGTAAAATGAACATTTTTTCATGAAATCATTTTTTCGTATCTCACATAGTTTTTCTGAAAAATGAAATTTTAGATTTTTATATATTTTTTCATGGTTTAAACAAAAACTATGCATCTAATAAAAAAATTTTCCAAACTAAATTTGCAGATCTTCCTAAAATCAATAATTTTTCTCTGCGACATCTCTTTCTACCTTTCATAGGTTGAGCAGAAATCTTCATTTTTAATTTTTCAAAAAGCTTTTTTGATGGGAAATACCAGAACCATTGGTCAAAATAGCTGATAGACTACGGACTACAGACTACAGACTACCTTTGTGAAAAGATTTTCACATACAATCAATAGCTTTTCATGTAGAATGAGAATGTGAAAAAGATAAATTTTTGGGAAAATAAAAAAATAGTCAACCCGAGAAATGGAGTAACAACTAAAGGCATAAATCTTCAAAGAAAGGAATAATTTAAAACAAGTTAGATCAACATTTTACCGAACATAATATAATATAATATAACATAATTATATAAGTGCTAAAAATAGAGAAGATAGAGCTATTGCCCGTACAGTGGTTTTAGACCAAATTTTTCAAAAATTATTTTCGAGTATCAAAAAATATATTTCTGTCCTGCCGATGTGTCGGCTTTCAAAAAGTTGCGATTTAAACTGCGCATACGCTATTATTATTCTCCTACAGTCTTTTGTATTAGAGCACTTTGCACATAATTAGGAGACATGGAAGTCACAAAGTTACAAAGGTCACAAAGAAGATTTGTCCTGCATATTTTAAACTTCAAAACCCTTCTTTACACTACTGTCGGGAATTATGAGATCGATTCAAGCAAGTACTTTAGAAATCACTGCTGGCTCTAAACCACAATAACTCTGAGAAAGAAAAACGGTAGGGCATTTTAAGAAAACAGTTGGAAAGCTTATGAAATACCACGTCCATTCATGTCAAGCAGATTTTTCTTATTTGCTGAAGAGAAAACTGCACGTGATAAGTTTTAAAAAATTCTAGATTTTCTAAAATCTTGTACCGAGATACAATTAAAAATGTTCAATCGTATCTGAGTTGACTTTTAGTCGACGATCACGGTTTTTGGCCGGTCTGCTGCCCGCCTCTTTCGTTGAGGCAGGACTGAATAGGCCACGCACAGAGGTGGTGCTTGATTGTGGCTCACTTATACTTATGATTCTGCTAATCAGTAATTTTTATCTCAAATTACAGTAAATTTTTAGATTTATCCATCGTTCTCTTGATTGTTTACAATTATTCCAATTCAGAATCATCCTCATATCAAATAATACAAAAATGACGGACAGTTCTTTTTATTTCCTACAATCTTTATTTACTAGAATAATACTAACAATATCGATATATTGATATGAGAGTAAACTATTCTTCAAACGAATTAAGAATCTCAAATTTAAATGAATTATTTTTATGCATAACGCTCCAAAATATTAAAAGTGAATGATCATTGAATTCCCAAAATAAATTGAATATTACACAGTGCGTAGGTGTAATGAAATTCTTATTTTCAATTTATAATAAGTAGTTTATTATTTCCCTTTACAAAAACACTTTTCTTATACAAACAACTCGCATACTTTTAAAGTTTTCGATGATCAGAATTACAAAATAAATAGGAAAAAGTATATATGTTCTAATTCCAAGTTTAATTCACTAAGGAAACCAGCACATTCTCATTCAAAAAACTAAAACGGATAAAAGTTATATTCACTTTCAATATTTTTGAACTTTTTTCACATAAATAATTTATTTAGAATTCAGATGCTTAATTCGTTTGAAAAATAGTTCACTCTCGTAATAATATATGATCATATTTTTATGATTATTCTTGTAGATAAAAATTTCAAGAAATAAAAATAACTGTTCATCATTTTTGTATTCTTCAATATAGGGATGATTCTGAATTGGAATAATTGTAGATACTTCGAAGAACAATGGATAATTCTAAAAATTCACAATAATTTGAAATAAAAAGTACTGATGAGCAAAACCAGAAGTAAAAGAGAGCCCCGAACAAGCACCACCTCTGTGCGTGGCCTGTTCAGTCCTACCTCAATGAAAGAGGCGAGCAGCAGACCAGCCGAAAACCGTGATCGTCGACCAAAACTCAACTCAGATACAATTGAACATTTTTAATCGTATCTCGGGAACCGATGAAGATTTTTCAAGTTTTTTTGGCTAGAATTATAGATGAGAATTCCGGCTCTATGGCGCATTATTTTCAGATTTTCGCAACAAATTTCCTAGGTCATACTGAAAGTTGAAGTTGAGGTACAAAATTTTAGGAAATCTAGAATTTTTTTTAACTTATCACGTGCTGTATTCTTTTCTTTTTGTATACATTGCAGAAATATGTCAGATAAAATGAAGAATATGACGGTGTTCCAATCAATTCGACTTAATCTTTCCGGCTGAATTTCGATAACATCGAGAGTTGATTTCAACGTTATAAGGAACGTGGAATTCAGTCAATATTCCCCAACAGAACTCGTTTTCCAACTCCAATCAGTTCGTGAGTTAATGAAAATCGTGACGAAAAAAGTAGAGTCGATAGTTTCGAACTTGACGATTAAGTTCAAATACATGAATTACCCTCAGCGATTGGCATCACTTGCCGGGACAGCCGGAAACGGAAATGGAGATTCGCAGTCTCGCGCCAATTCGTGACGGACTTCAACGACTATAACCGAAGTCATAAGGGCAAATGATGATCGATGAAACATGTCAACGACCTCCTATTCTACAATTTCACCGAGTCCTGAATGCAAATTTCTCGAATTCTTCTCGTTCATGCAACGCTCTGGAATGATGTTACTTCGAAGAGGAGTGAGGAAAAGACGGTGTCGAAAGTTTAGGAAACTTTTCCCCTCCCACTCGCTGAACACGTAGTAACCAACAAGTTGAAAAATATGGGTTAGAATGTTGGAGAGTTGCATCGCTTCCCATATTTTCTCCTTTTCTTTCGAGTCACGCGCTCGCGAAAATAGCATTTCATTTCAAGCCGTCAGTCATGGGAAGTTTTGGGAAAATTGATAGTGGTTGGTTTCCGAAGAGACAGTTTTATTACCTTTCTGAAAAATTATTACAAATTTATTACATTTTCTAAAATTATGGAAATATTCTGGAATTGAAGGTTTAGGGAATCCATAGAAAATAAGTAAAAAGGTGAAAGGTGTCTATAAAAAAAGGTTCCGTAAGATTTACTTTCAAATGATTGTTCCTACTTGAATAGAATTGAAATAGATGAGATTGAGAGCGTAGGATGGTTAGTCACATATGGTTCGTGACCGATCCTATCCAATCATATACGATTCTAAACAATCCCAAGTGATCATATACAATCCTATCCCATCCTCTCCTCTCCTCACCTCACCTCTCCTCTCCTCGCCACTCCTCTTCTCTTATCTTCTCTCCTCTTCTCTTCTCTTCTATCCTATCCTATCCATCCCTATCCTATCCTTTCATATCCTATCCCATACTCTCCTATTCTATCCTATCCTACTCTATCCTATCATATCATATCATATTATATCATTTCATATCTTACATTATCATATCTATTATATCCTATCCTTTCATATCATATCATATCCTATACTATACTATACTATACTATACTATACTATACGATACTATACTATAATATACTATACTATACTATACTATACTATACTATATTATACTATCCTACACTACACTATACTATACTATATTATACTATCTTATACTATCCTATCCTGTCCTATCCCATCCCATTCTATCCCATCACATCCTATCCTATCGTATCATATACTCTCAAATTTTGTCCTATCCTAAGCTATCCTGTCCTATCCTATCCTGCCCAATCTTATCCTGTCCTATCCTATCCTGTCCTATCTCATCCTATCCTATCCTATCTTATCCTGTCCTATCTCATCCTATCCTAAATAGTCATATTCGATTCGATCTGGTACGATCTTCCCATATTATCCCCTTACTTTCCCTTCTCAACCTTAATCCCTTTGCTTTACCTCTCCACCCCTGAACAACTTCCCATGTATACACCCTCATCACAACACTCCCTCCTCCCCTTTTTCCAGTCCACCTACTCTCTCATCCTTCACGTCTTCCCGTACCCCTTAATTCCACTAATTCTACTTTCTAGAAAACTTTAACCACATCGAAACTATGAGGGTTTCCGCTTGGGTCCACAGAACTCTATGAATAGGGTTTTTCGACAACTTTTTGAATAAATAATATCTTCGGAATCCTACAACATTCCTTAAGGTTCTAGGACTTCTCTAAAAATAGATATCTCCTACCCTAACCTTATTTCCCCTTAGAGCCCAACCCTTCTTCTACACATCACATCTTCGTCCCTTCACTTTTCTCCATCACATTTCCTCATAGTCCCCACCCCTAACACACATACTCCTCTTCAAAATTTAAAATCCTCCTCTCAATTTCCATCCTTTAGGAAAATGAGGGTCGATGGTTTGAAACCTGACAAAAATTATAGGGATCTTTGTCCGGGGCTAACAGACACTAGAATAGGGTTTTCCACTAACTTTTGGCATTCTCCATATCTTCGGAATTTTCGAACATTTCTCAAGTTTATCAGATCCATTTTAGATAGATGATTCTGTGCTTCTCCTTGAAATTATCTGAAGGGAGGATCAATGATGACATCATATTCCTTCTAAAATTTAATAAATAAATAGTTAAGGGAAAAAGTGATACAGAATTTGTTTATTCTAGTCCTGATGTCATTCAATTTCATCTTCCTAAACAATCTCCTCACTCTCCTACACTGTTTCAACATCCCCTTCCGTCCCCTGCTGTCTCTAGCCCTTAACGATCACTCACTTCCTATACTTCTCTTCCACTTTGTATACATCCTTCTCTCTTAAATCAACCCTCCTCACAGTCCACGCCCTCCTTCACGTAGCATATTCCCTCTCTCTCCTCACTTTCTTTACCCCTTTAAAACTATCACATCTCTTTATATTCCTCGTACCCGACAAAAAGTAGAACAGATGGACTGGAACCCAATCCAGACTATGAGGGTTTCTTCCTGAGGCTGCGAGAATTTGAGAATAGAGTCTTTTCCAAACTTTTCAAACTACCAATGTCTCCAAAATTCTCAAATATTCTCAAATTCCCAATGCGCATTTACCCTTTACTCTTTATGAGAGAAAATTTTAGAGAATTCGTTAGATTCAGTCCCTTCATATCCTGGTCCCATCTTTCTCTACTACCACTTCACTGTATCTTCCTATTCCTACATCCTCTAGCTTTCCCTTTTCAACCTCAACAAGGACACACTCCATATACATCTTCTTTACTAACCGTCTATACTTCTCCTCTCCACTCCTCGCTCCAACCCCTTCACAGTCCATCCTCTTACTTTCTCAACTATCCTTTTCTTATGCGTATACCCCTCTCTAGCTACTCAACCCTCTCCCTTATACCCCCCCCCCCTTAAGAAAAAAAATTACGACGAATGGATTAACAGGTTAACTCTTGGAAAAACCTATGAGAGTTTCTGCTTGGAGTAACATAACCCTCATGAAAAAGATTTTTGGGTACTTTTCAAATCAATATTATCTTTATAATTTTTAAACACTTCTCAAGTTTTGAAGATTCATTCCGAAGGATTGGTTTCGTTCTTGATATTTAAGTCATATTACGCGCTGATTTGATAACGGCATCAGTGTCTCCCTAAAATAGAAATAACAAATAGTTGAGAGAATTTTTGGTGAAGAATTTGTTATATTTAGTTCCAAAAATTATTCGATCCGATATGATTCTATACATTCCTGTCCAACTCTATCCAATTCAATCATAACTTCCTCTACTATCCTTCCACTTCCCCCACCTATATCGTTTTTCCCTTAAAAGTAAAAAAAACTCACTCTCCCCGCACTTCATCTTTCACACAGCCCATCCCTTCCCTCAGTCAGTTCTCCTCCTCACACCAACCGCATCTCATCCTCTCACTCCCTCACAGAGCTCTTCCTGCACACGTTCTGCTCTATTGCTTCCATACCCTTCCCACACCTGAACCAGAGCATAAATATTAATTCATTTTTTAAACAGCTATTTTTTATCCTCATTCGTGTGAGCGACTTTATCACGCAATGTGGGACTAGGTCACTTACTAATAAGAAAGTTTTTAAAAAGTTCGAATACCTTAGAAGTGGGAAAAAGGAAGAGAAAGTTAAGATAAGGGAGTCATGAGAAGGAAAGGAGAAGATGAGAAGAAATTCAAGAGAATAAAATAATAAGATAATAAGAAAAGAAGAGGAGAGGAGAAGGAGAGGGTTGAGAAAAGGAGGGAAAGAGAGGAGAAAAGAGTTAAGAGAAGGCGAGAAGGAAAGAAAAAGAGGATAGAGGATAGAGAGAAAAAGAGAGAAGGGAAGAATAGAAGAAGAGATGAAGAGAGTCAAGAAAAGAAAGAGAGAAAAAGAAGAAAGAAGGAAGTTAGGAGGAAAAAAGAGTAAAGGGAAGAAGGAAGTCGAAATAAAAGAGGATAAGAAAAGAAGAAAAGGAGAAGGAGAAAAAAAGAGGAGAAGGGAAGATGAGAAGAAGACAAGGGATATAAAAGAAGATAGAGGGGAGAAAAGAAGAAGAGAGTTCAGCGAAGAAGAGACGAATAGATTTAAGAGAAGAAGGAGAGAGGAAGGGAGAAAAGAAGAGAGTTAAGAGAAGAAGAATTCTTTACCAAGACATTTTCAATAGAGTACGTAGTTATTGTTTTATTCGAAAAAAAAATATTTTAGAAAAAATCTATGTTGTGACCAAACAGTATGAGATAGGAAAGAAATGTTAAAAGAAAAAATTTTTACATTCTCATCAGAGAAGGTATTAGATTTTGATACACGCCAATGGCTGTGATGGGCGACAGACGGAAAGCACCTCTATTATCTCGTCCCTGGGAACTTCAAATTCTATGTTTTTTTTTTCGAGTTGCTTTCCCTCTGCCGCTACGACGACCTTTGCTGGTCACGTGTTGTTCACGTGATAGTAGAAATTTCCATGAGTC
>WSXT02028711.1:0-13813 GCA_011762715.2 Neuroterus valhalla | reverse complement strand
CCTTCTTCGTAGGAAAATATTTCTTCTTCTCTTTTCAGTCCTTTAGTTCCATGTTCATCTCTTTGGCTAAGAATGAAACTATTTTATTTTATTTATTTGGTTAAGAATGAATATTTTGAATGGGAGTTTTGAAACTCTCTGATGAAAAATATATCCTTTTTTTTCAAAAATTCATGTATGTTGTTAATAATTTGTTTCCAAGGTGTTACATGGGTTTTGAAATTTCAAAAAATCGATTTTTTTGTTCGTCTTATTGAATAGTATGTTTGGAATATTCTCCAAAAATTTTTAATTGATCCTTGCAAAATTCGAAGAGCTAGACGAAAAAAAAATTTGAAATTTGAAAACCCTTGTAACCCCATTAGCAGCTGCCCAATCATTTTTTTGTTTTCCCCATTTGCTTTCACTTTCTAAGGGCCACGAAGTTTCTCTGAGTGCCGGAATTGATGATTCTATGTGAGTTGAAAAAAAATTTGTGCATGTTCTCAAAACGTAAATCTTCTTCAAATTTTGGACACTCCAAAATAACTTTATCTCGTACTTGAACGGAAGATTTTTTTAAATTTTTAATACAAGTTATTTTACGAGGCACTAAATGGTAAAAATTTGACCGATAAATGGGTTTTTTTGTTCACAGCTCTGCCAAAAATTCAAATTAAATTTTTTCCCCCTTCGTCTGAGCACGAGCTTTATACATGTACTAACTAAAAATTTTTGGTTTCTTGATTTTGGATAAACCAGTCGTGAGTTATCATGGTCACGCGGAGAGCACTTTTTTGAGAGGTTAAGGGGAAATGAACTCTCAAGGGCTGAATGTTTGATATTTTTGAATGAAAATTTCACAAAATACTTATGAAATATGTATCTTTAATATTTTTAACTGTTTAAATAGAATGTTTTATTTGATTTATTTGAAAAAATTGATAAAAATATCATTTTTTGAGCCTTCGAAACTCATGTAACCCCGTAATTTGTGAGGAAAACTATTGAGCTGAATGTTAAACTCCATTGTTCAAGTATTCCATTTTTTGGTAAAAACGGATCTAATGTAGTCGGAAACCTATATATTTTGTTTTAATTTAATGCAATCCGTAATTAATCATATTTTTTAGTAGAAACTTTCTTCTTTGAATATTCATTCTATGGTTGAGAAATTTTGTTTGTTTGAGGATTCAACTGTTTTCTGGAAGATTCGTTCCATTATGGGCTAAAAATGGAGCTTTTTTTAGTTGGAAACTTAACTTTTCAGTTAAAAATCCATGTATGTTGTTGATAACTTGTCTAATTTCGTTGAAAATAATCTTCTTGTTTGACAAAATCTCTTCCCGGTTGAAAATTAAACAATTTGGTTGGATATTAAACTCTTGTAGGAAATTAATTTTTGGTTGCCAAAAATTCGTCACTTTAGTTGAATCTTCACCTCTTTCGCTATGAATTTAACTACTTCATTGGCCTTTTTTCAAATTAAAAATTGATTTCCTTTTCTACCAAAAATGTAAATATTTTTCTTTTCATAAAAAAATGGAATTTTGAATTGTCGCACAAAAAATATTGAAAAAAAATAGAAAGATTGATTTTGTGATAAAACTATGTAAGGCACGGGAAAATATAAATGAACTAAAACTGTGCACCAAGGAAAGATATACAAATTTGGTAAAATTAACTTTTTGTTAGGACAATTAGTTTTTGCTTCATTTATAAAAAATCATATAAAAAATGAAAAAAAAACGGACTTTTGGACAATTGACACAAGGCTTAGGAAAAATCAAATAGACACAAGTTCTTTACCAGGGAAATATCTTTAAATGTGTTAACAACTTCTTTAACAGGATATCTAGTTTTCTTCCTATCAGGGAAAATAACTATGAAAATGAAATAATTAAATTTTTGAAAAAATGACTAAGGGTAATACTAGAAGAATGATATAGAGAAAAGTTGTTCTCCCGAAAAATATCTGTAAATTTGTTATCATTTTCCCCATGGGACGCATAGTTTTTGTTTTAATCGTAAAAATTTTAATTAAAAATTAAAAAATTGAATTTCTTGAGAAACTTCTTTACCGTTCCGAACAAATTTGGATCGAGTGCGCAGCACGAGACACACGAGGAGAATGTAATCGTTAAAGCCGCAGAAGCTTAAAAAAAAAGAAAATTCACATTCATGAAATTAAAGTAGTCGACATTTCGCTTTCGAGTTTCACAAGCTTTTTATGCAACTGTAGGGAGGAACAAAGGCCGAGCGCGGAGCGCGAAATGATATTCAAATCGAGCGCGAAGCGCGAGATCTGAAAGACGCGCGCCATAGGCGCGCGAAGCACGCAACGAGAATGTGCCCGCGCGGCGGGCAGATTTTTTTTTCTCTGTAAACAGTTAATCTTTTCGGTTTGAAATAACTTTTGTTTTAAGCACTTCTCTTATTTTGGGTTGAAAACTAATTTTTGTATCGAAAATAAAATCATCTGATGAAAATTATATCCTTTTTATTCAAAAATGCATGTATGTTGTTGATAATTTATTTAATTTGTTAGGGAAACTATTCAGCTGAATATTGAACTCTGTGGTTCAAGTATTCGATTTTTGGTTAAAAACGGATCTAATCTAGTTAAAAGCTTATATATTTTGTTTTGATTTAATGCATTTAGTAATCAATTATTTTTGGTAGAAAGTTGATCTTTGAATATTCACTCTGTGTATGAGAATTTTTGTTTGTTTGAGGATTAACTGGTTTAAATGAGATTCGTCCTTTTGGATTGAAGATTCACCTTTTGTGGTAAGAATGTTACCCTTTTATATAAATTTGTATCTAAATTTATCTTTCTCAGTTGAAAATTTGACAGTTCTGTTGAAAATAAATCTATGTACCATTGACGACTAGCAAAGGATAATTTTCCCTTTTATAATATCATTTCATGTTTTCCTTGCCTTGACCGAGGAACTGAAATGTAAACAATCTTTAAGTCCCCTTATTTACATTTAATATTTTCGGGTTTGGCAAGCAAACATAATTTATATTAAATATGTAGAGGAAACTGAATATGGAAAAATGATGGTAAGTGAGGTATTGTAGAAGCAAGCAAAACTAGGGAAGAATGACAGGACTGCAGAAGGGAGAAGAACCAGAGTATTTATTTTTTGACCTTCTATTTGATTAAATTTATTTTAGAAACTAAAGCTTTATAAAAGTATTATAATTATAGAAAATTTGTGTGGGGAGTATTACCGAGTCTCGCGACTTTTGGCTTCTGATAAGACCTAGTGCATATTTATCTGTACCACTTAAATTTTCCCTTCAATTGTTTTTTTTTGTTTATGTAGTTCAGTATTAATTCAAGTACCTGTAAAAAAATTTTGTAGGTAATCGCTCATTTGCATTCTGATATAACGTCTAATCATGCATGCATAATTAGAATAAGGAGCACTCACGTTCAATTAGAGAGGATCTTCGAGTTTGCCTCATCAAAGCAGAATTCAAGACACATTGATCAAAGGTTATAAGGGATTTTATCCCGCAATAATTTTTCATCTCCAAAACAGATTTTAGTGTATGGATTGAAAATGAAACAATAATTAATCATTCCTTTACATATAGTTTGGAAATCAAGTTTAATTTTAAATCCATTCCGAATTGATCAATCCTCTATAAAAAATATTGTTAAATTTCAAATCCTTCTAATTTGACGTTTATGTAAATTGAAAGCTGTTCTTCGAAATCTGGAAAATTTCTAATTAATTTGAGCTGAATTGAACCATTAAAAATTATACATTCTAAAATTGGGAATTAAAGTAGGTTACGGATAATTTTCAAAGATTTAAAGAGATTTCCAGGGATTTTTATGCAGTATTTGAAAGAACATTTTTGGAGTATTTTTAATGATTTTACAGGATTACGAAAGTTTTACAAATTCTGAATATTCCCGAAGATTTCAAGAAATTCGAAAATTTGAAGGAAGAATTTCCGAATTTCACAAAGAATGTCAATTGTTTAGGAGGAATTCCACAAGATTTTAAAGGATTTTAATCAGATTTCAGAAAATTGTACAAGATTTTAGCAGATACAAGAGGATTGCAATGGGTTTTTACGAATTTTGAGATATTAAAACGATTCTCGCCGAATAGAACGGATTTTAAAAGATTCGAATGAATTACGAAATATTTCAAAGTAAGTAACAGTATTTCAAAGGTTTTTCGAAAGATATCATAGAATTTGCAAAGATTCAGAAGAGATTTCGAGAGATTTTAGGTGACTTGTAGCGTGATGATTTTCTATGATTTCGACAGATTTCATGAAATTTCGGAGGATTCAAGGATATTTTTATAGCTCTTCAAGTATTTTACTGGATTCTGAAATTTTATATGCGATTTCAAGAGATTCGGAAAGATTCTCACGATTTTAAGAGATTCTAACGAAATTTTTTGAGGGATTTCGAAAATTTCAAGGATACCCGTAATACTTCGGAAATTTCCATGTAATTTCAAGAATTGAACCCATTTTTAGATTGAAAGGTCTTTCAGAGGATTATAAGGAATTGTGAAGATTTCAACTATTTCAAGGATTTCAAAGGATTTTTCGGATGAAGGGTTTCCAGTTGCTTTCAAGAGCTTTTGAAATAATTTCAAAGGAGTCATGGGATTATGAAACGATTTTGAAGAATTCCAATTATTTTGAAGGACATCAGAGAATTTCATTTGAATTTCGGAGATTCAAAGGGATATGAATGAATTTCATAAGATTCCGAAGTGAATTCACGGATTTCAGATGATATTGAATGATTTACATAGATTTTATGAAATTTCGAAGGTTTTAAGGACATTTTTATAGCTTTTCAAGTATTTTAATGAATTCTGAAATTTTATATGCGATTTTAAGAAATTGGAGAAGAATCCTAGGGTTTCAAGAGATTCTAACGAAATTTTAAAGGGATTTCGGAAGTTCCTAGAATACCCGTAATACTTTGAAATTTTTCACGGAATTTGAAGAATTGAATCAATTTTTAGATTTTGGGGTGTTTCTGAGGATTATAAGAGATTTTGAAGATTTCAAGCGTTTTCGAGGATTTTAAAGGATTTTATGGATGGAGGGTTTCCAACAGATTTCAGGTTGTTTTGAAATACTTTCAAAGAAGTCATGGGATAATGAAAGGATTTTAATGAATTCCAATCATTTTGAAGGACATCAGAGAATTTCATTTGAATTTCGAAGATATAAAGGGATATGAAGGGATTTCATGAGATTCCGAGGGATTTCAGATGATTTTTTAAGATTTTGAAAGATTACAAGAACTTTTGAAGGATTCAAGGATATTTTTATAGATTTTCAAGTATTTAAATGAATTATAAAATTTTATATGAGATTTCAAGAGATTGGGAAAGATTCCCAGGGTTTAAGAGATCTCAACGAAATTTTAGAAAGATTTCGGAAATTTCAAGGATACCCGTAATACTTTGAAATATTTCACTGGATTCCAAGGATTGAACCGATTTTTATATTTTAAGGTGTTTCAGAGGGTTTTAAGAGATTTTGAAGATTTCAAGCGATTTAAAAGGATTTTACGGAATAAGGGTTGCCAATTGCTTTCAAGAGTTTTCAAAAATAATTTCAAAGAAGTTCTGGGGTTGGTAAAGGCTTCTAAAGAATTCCAATCATTTTGAAGGACATCAGAGAATTTCATTTGAATTTCGAAGATATAAAGGGATATGAAGGGATTTCATGAGATTCCGAGGGATTTCAGATGATTTTTTAAGATTTTGAAAGATTACAAGAACTTTTGAAGGATTCAAGGATATTTTTATAGATTTTCAAGTATTTAAATGAATTATAAAATTTTATATGAGATTTCAAGAGATTGGGAAAGATTCCCAGGGTTCAAGAGATCTCAACGAAATTTTAGAAAGATTTCGGAAATTTCAAGGATACCCGTAATACTCTGAAATATTTCACTCGATTCCAAGGATTGAACCGATTTTTATATTTTAAGGTGTTTCAGAGGGTTTTAAGAGATTTTAAAAATTTCAAGCGATTTAAAAGGATTTTACGGAATAAGGGTTCCCAATTGCTTTCAAGAGTTTTCAAAAATAATTTCAAAGAAGTTCTGGGGCTGGTAAAGGCTTCTAAAGAATTCCAATCATTTTGAAGGACATCAGATAATTTCATTCGAATTTCGGAGATGTAAAGAGATATGAAGGGATTTAATTAGATCCCGAGGGATTTCAGATGATTTTGTAAGATTTTGAAAGATTTCATGAAATTTCGAAGTATTCAAGGATATTCTTGTAGCTTTTCAAGTATTTTGATGGATTCTAAACTTTTATATGCGATTTTAAGAGATTCGCAAAGATTCACACACAAGGATTTCAAGGTTTTTTAGGATTTCAAAGGATTTCAAGGATGAAGGGTTTCCAAGAGATTTCAAGAGTTTTCGAAATAATTTCAAAGAAGTCAGGGGATAACTAAAGGATTTTAGAGAATTCAAACATACCGAAGTATTTTTACAAATTTTGAAGCACATCAGAGAATTTTATCTCAATTTCGAAGATTTCAAGGGATATAAAGAAATTTCATAAGATGCCAACAGATTCCGAAGGATTTGACAGGATTGGGGATTCGTAATATTGTCCAGAAACTGTCCCAATAAAAAAGCCTTTCGTTGTCAAAATGGGCGCTTTCTTAGTAATTCTGAAGAATTTAAAATCGCATAATCCCATTTGAATTTAAATGATATTACAAGCAGTGATGCATATCGATATTTTCAGACCAAGTCAAAATTTTTTTTGATACATAATCAGATAGGATTAAAATGAGATGGAGATCAAGAATATGTGAACTCGAGAAACGATCGAAATTGGATTATTATCTTGTTTAAGGTGGTTATATCGCAATGTATAGTATGTGCATAGCTATGCAAAATTTAAATTAAAAAATATAATGATGAAAAGTGTAAATATTTAAATGATGATTCTTACCACTACGATTAATAACAATAATTGATAAATAAGTTGTAGCAAAAAAGATACAAGCTTCCAACGTAGGCGATGAACGGCATATACTATAGCAAAATCATCAAATTACGAGTTTCAAATCAATGTTGCGCAATAACTATACGGGCACTCTTTTCGGGTCTTATATAGCATTGTTTAGTTTTCCGAAAGAGTTCCATGGTTATTGAAGATGTTGGAACAAAAAAATCTCCAATTTTCACGCCTCGCCATATACCTGCCGTGTATAAGAGATGGACTTTGATAAACAATATCTTGAAAACTAGACGGTTCATCGATCTGAAACTTTGCACATATCTTGATTTATTTATAAACTTGAAGTCCTCGAAGCCCCAGAAAGATCGCATGGATTTTGATTTGTGATAAAACTACCTTAAGCAAAGTCTGGCTGCGATATGTATCGTGTTCGATGTTTCAATTTCATCTGACGTAATTTTTGGGAAATTTAGAAATGATCGACATAGTAAATAGTTTAGATAGTAAATATTAAATAGTAAGATAGTAAATATTTCAATTGAAATTCGAGAATTTTCAAATTCATTCCACACCTTTCCAACATTGAGAAAACTTTTTCTTCAAAACAACAAAACGTTTGGTTGCTATGAAGATATAAATAAGTTTACTTTTTTTCTCAATTCAGATTGAGCAAAAAAAAAGTTTGGTAGAATTTACACAAGTTTGTATTCACATTCTCTTCAATACCAAAAAGGCGAATTGAATGGAAAAGAGAACAAAATACCTATTGGCCCAACAAAACTTTTGTGGAACCAACAAAACCCCAGTGTTGGTTTACTAATCAGTTTATTAGAAATAGAAATATCGAAATTTCTGTTAGAACAAAAAAGAATGTTGCTGCATCAACAGTAACCTGAGTTGTTTTGTCGTCTGAACCAATAACACTTTTCTGCTCGGTAAATAAGCAAAAGTGAAGTAAAAGTTGATGTCTGAATTCTTCATAGTTTTCACTGGGAATTTTCGATGCAAATATCTTGAATCCGTTATCTTCGGTTGAACAGCCACCATATCTTTCCCGCAAAGTGTAACAGAATTGATCCAAGCAGCCCGAGTAAGCTGAGTTTTCGGTAAGTAGGATTATCGAAACGAGCCTACTGCGAACTCCCCTAGGAAATTCATCCCGACTCCGGGCGGGATGTGAGCCGGTATGTAGTATGTTAGGATGTGGGCAGGAAGGGCTTGTTTGTGTGGAACTGTAGTGTGTAGCGTAGGCATACATACTCAGATGGATAGTGCCACTGCACTGCCAGAGCACTTTAATGCCGAGCAAACCCCGACAGTTTAAATTTCATTACAGTGATTACGCGCTGCTGGCCGTACGAGCAATCCACCTTGAATAAGGCATTTCTCACGGTGTCGCTGGTCGTTCTCCTCTTCCGCTAACTTAACTTGTCTGAAAGCACAGTGTCTTATACACGCACCACAACCGTAAACTCATCTCGTCTCACCAAAACAAGTTTTTCTAATAAAAACATTGATAGAGAGTCAAGTAGGAGAAGAAATGAATCAAATGATGTAATAAACCGAGTAGAATTTGGTTTATTAAAAATTTCTCCTTGGTGCATTCCCTACAAAAACATGGCTGCACGAGAAAAAGAGGTTACTTAATCAGGGTGGCGACATGACCCTGAATGACCGGGAAATGAACGGGAAAAAACCAGAAATTTTATTGAACGTAAAAAAAAGGGGAAATGACAGGGAATTTTACTGACCGGGAAGAACCGGGAAGTGACAAGGAATATCATTGACCGGGAAAACCGGGAAAAGACCAGGAATTTTATTGACCTGTAAAAAACCGGAAAATGACAGGGGATTTTACTGACGGGTAAAAAAACTGGGAAATTACCGGGATCTCTACTGACCGGGGGAAAACCGGGAAATAGCCAGGATTTATTGACCGATAAAAAACCGGGAAATGACCGAGAATCTAACGGACCGGGAAATGACAGAGAATTTTAATGATCGGGAAAGGACCGAGAATTTTATTGACCGGGAAATGACCGAGAATTTTATTGACCGGGAAACGGCTGGGAATTTTACTGACCGAGAAATGACTGGGAATATTATTGACCGAGAAAAAACCAGGAAATGGCCAGGACTTTCATTGACCGTTCAAACCCGGGAAATGATCGGAAATTTTACTGACCGGGAATTTTATTGACCCGGAGAAACCGGGAAATGACCGGGGATTATATTGACCGGGAAAAGCCGGGATATGACCAGGAATTTTATTGGCCGATGAAAAACCGGGAAATGACCCAGAATTTAACTGACCGGGAAATGACAGGGAATTTAACTGACCGGGAAATGACAGGGAATTTAACTGACCGGGAAATGACAGGGAAATGACCGAGAATTTTACTGACCGGGAATTTTATTGACCCATAAATGGCTGGAAATTTCACTGACCGGGAAATTACTGGGAATATTATTGACCGAGAAAAACCGGGAAATGGCCAGGAATTTCATTGACCGGTAAAAGAAAACCGGGAAATGACCAGGAATTTTTTTGACCAGTAAAAAACCAAAAAATGACAGGAAATTTAATGATTGGGAAATGACCAGGAATTTTCTTGACCGGGAAGAAACCGGGAAATGGCCAGGAATTTCATTGACCGGTAAAAAAACCGGGAAATGACCAGGAATTTTATTGACTTGTAAAAAAACGGAAAATGGCAGGGAACTTTACTGACCGGAAATGACCAGGAATTTTATTGACCCGGAAAAAACCGGGAAATGACCAGGAATTTTACTGACCGATAAAAACCGGGAAACGACCGGGAATATTATTGACCGGGAAAAAATGGGGAAATGACCGGGAATCTAATAAAAAACCGGAAATTTACTTGACTCAACCTAGTCCATCAACAATTCTCCCGAAGAATTTATATTTTTTTCCATTACAAGACAAAGGTTTTTCCAATTTGTTCCTCTGTGAAATTTTTTTGTTTGACTCAAATTTAATAATGAAATCGATGACGGGACAGGAAATTTCAGAAAAAAATTAAAGTTTTCATTTTAGGGCAGGGAGTTTCAGCGAGGAAGTATAATTTCACTTGAACAGGGATTTTTTATGTATGAATTTAAAAAAATCGTTTCTCCAATTCAAAATTCGTCACAATTTTATTTTAAAGTTCCTTCTTCCTAATTTTAAATAAAGAAAGTACTTCAAGCAGCCGTTAGAGTGGAAGTAGTTTTCCGAAGAAGAAATATTTCTGAATTATGATAAAAAGCTTGTTTGTTGAAAATCAAATTTTTATGTTGAAGTTGCATGATTTCGTTTCCAAATTCACCTCTGGTTGAAATTGTAACTACTTTGAAAAATCAATTTATCTTTTTTTTGGGAAAAATTCAGGTATTTAGTTGAACATTGATTTTTCAATTTGAAAATTCAACTTTTTCTTTGAGAATCTACGTTCTTCGTGGAAAATTTGGCTTTTTTGTAGAAAATTAATCTTTATGGTTGAAAATTCACCTTTTTTGCATAAAATACATTTATTCCAGTGAAGCTTCATCATTTTACCTGAGAATTCTACAGTTTGGTTGTAAATAAATTTCTCTTACTGGAGATTTAACTGTTTTACCCTTAGTGGAAAATAATATTTTATAGTTCAAAATTCAACTATTTTGACGAAAATTTGTTTCTATGGATTGATTAATTAGTTCGTTGAAAATTCACATATTTCGTTGAAAAATTGATTTTTGCTATAAAATTAGCTTTGTCTCCGAAAGTTACTTTTCTTGTTTGAATGGAAAATTCAATTGTATCCCTGAAAATTCACACCTATTGTTGAAAAAATGGATTTTTTGGTATGAAATCATCTTTTTCTTCAAATATTACTTTTCTTCTTCGAAAATTCTTCTTTACGATTATTAATTAAAGTTAAACAGTTGAATATTTTTCATGTCAGTCGTCCATTTTCGGTTGAAAACAATTATTTTTTCAGTTCAAAATTCAACTCTTTTGTTAAAACATCTTTTTTTTTGGTAGAAAATTAATGTAGTTGAATATTTATATTTTTAGTTGAAAATTCATCTTCTTGGTCTGCAATTTTAACTGTTACAGTTGAAGATTCATAATGTTATTTGGACATCCATCACTTTGGTCAAAAATGAACTACTTTGTTAGAAATCAATTTTTTTTTTGTTACCGGAGATGGATTTTCCCAGTTGTAAGTTTAACTGTTCCAACTTGTGTAAAGTAATAATATTTTTTCTCGGGAAATTTGAGTATTTTTTTCAAAATAATTTATTTTGCAATTCTTGATCTGTTTTGTTAAAGGATGTTTAGAATGGATGTCACGAATTGAAATAAATGTTTGCGTTTTGCGACAAATATGAATATAGTTAGCCGGAAAAATTGAGAAATTTGACCGGGGAAAACCGGGAAATGCCCGAGGATTTGGAATTATCTGCCAAATCGCCACTCCGGTGTGATCTGTGTTCTTTCTTCTATAATCCCTCCAACACGGAAAGAAATTTTTGACAGCTACTGCATTCATAGTAGTAGTAGGCCAGCAAAACAAAGTCATGAAGGCAGCAGGTACTTCAATTTTGGAAACGCGTCTGTCCCATAAGGTTAGTTTATTCGTTTCTAAGACGACAGTTGCCCACACTGTGAACGTAGCGTTCTCTGACAGGGAGAACAATTGTCATAAATAGAAGGCGTATTGGAGTACTACAGTTTGGCTCAACGAAGTTGGCCTATCCTAAGTGCCGCTGTTATAGCAAATTTCTTTCAGTGAAGTTGCAAGGTTTTGTGATTCTTACAAGGAAAGTCTTTCAGGGTTCCCTCGCCGATTTGTTTCTCCCTTAAATACGTTGAAGTACTCGAAAAACTAAGCGACACCTATTTTTTCTTATCTGCGGAAAAACACTTAAAGGGGGTAAAACAGCCCCTCGAAAATAGGGGTCGCAAGTGTTGATCGTATAGTATTGTGTATAATACAAAATTAATTTCGATCAAACCTACTGGAAAAGTGTCTTCGTGATGGAAGATGAATAACGTTATTTTCTCAACAAAAAAAGATATATATTGAGGGGGTAAACCACCCCTGCATATTATTAAGGTTGTGCTGGAAATTTTTAAATTCAATAGGAAAAATTTGAAACATATATATTTTGCAGTTGAGACAAAAATGAAGTTTACATTTTTCGGCAAAAAAAAATTTTTTTTAATTAATGGGGGTAGCTACCCCTAAACACTTTTCGTCTTATATTTATGATAATATATACTTTCCACACATAAAAAATTGTAAAATTTGTTTTAAAACGATGGAAGTAAAATGGAGTCCATCCAACATGAATGAAAAAAAACACGGGTGTGAACCACCCCCTAATTATGTAAAAAATAGCCAAATAAGTCTAAAATTGAGCAAAAAAAATCCGAAAAAAGTACGTGTTGCATACAAAAAAGAGGATAAAGGTATGTAGGTACTTTTCAGAGAAAAACAGCATTGAAGAGGGTAACTACCCCTAAACTTTTACGCATCATTAACCTTTCTAATTTAAATCTTGTACGCATTATTTTTGAAGTTTCAATCCTTTGAATGTTATAAATTTACTGCTTTGTACATTGAAAGAACATTTCAAAGCAATTTTGTTGGATGCCATGAAAGAATTCAACCTCAGGTAACATTACATTATGTACTTCTATTCAAAATTGTATCAAAGCAGTGATGATTGCTTTTATTATTTGCAAATCACTTCAAAATTTGGTTGGAGGACATTTATTTTCCAAATGTAGGACCAAAAAGCGTTTTACTCCTTGATTCATGGAGTGGTCATTGCCCAACTGTAGTGGAAGAAGCAACACCCTCCAATAAAATTGTAAATTTTAAAATTATTCCAGCAGGAACAACAGGAAAAATTCAGCCTTTAGATGTATTTGGGTTTAGAGTTTGGAAAAATTATGTGCGTCACTTTTCCGATTCGGTTATTTTTGGGGGAAAAATAGGTTTAGGAAGTAGTTTTTATAACGATATTTGGGATTTTTCTGACAATGAAGGAATGAATGCTATTTATTTATATTTTGTGGATAATTTGTACATATATTTAAGAAGAGATAGTGAAATTTTCAAATTTTTTATTTGAGAAACATAGAAGATATCGGCTGCTGCCCATAAAGCATCACAATTGGACTCGGTGCTTGTGTACATTCTGGAGACCACAATTTTTATCCGAAATCAGTAAGGTTCAAAATTTAACTTCATAGTTTCGATTTGAAGCTAATTCCGAAAAAAAAATTGAGATTCAATTTTTGATGGGTGTGTAAACAGTAGAAATTGATTTCTGGACGTTTTTCTATAACTTTTCTTGCGCTAACGAAATGCTCAAAACAATAATAGAACTACGGATTTAGGTTCAAATAGAAAGTTCTGATCTAAAGAAAGTATCTGCGAAGTATGAGAATGATTGATCTAAAACTTTGCGAGCTAGAGTGTACACAAATCTCAAAAAGTCGTTTCGAGAATAACGCGTTCAAAAAAAGATTGTCGATACGGTAATAACATTATTTTAATCACTTTCTGGTTAATCAGAATTTCCAGCACCATTTAGTTATCCCTATTCTTGTTTAAAAATTCCATTTTGAGCTTGCATTTCATGACCGTCCGACTTCACGTACCATGCCTCGTACCGTGCGGTCCGACACGTACGGGGAGACATCCACATAAAGACGATTATAACACCGGAAAGAATTGCAATTTTTCATTGAAACTTTGGGAAAAAATTCTTCGATAGTTTTACTAACAATTTATAAAATAGAAAAGAATTCGATTTTTTGAAGCGTCTAAACCTATTTCCCC